>BLSH010378674.1:559523-580874 GCA_018402905.1 Glandirana rugosa | reverse complement strand
CACGGTCAAATGCGTCATTATTAGGGATCGTAACCACAGTCAAACGTGGAATTATTGGAGGTCATGACCACGGTCAAATACGTTATTTGGGGCAGAAACCACGGTAAAATACGTCATTATTGGGGGTCTTAACCACCGTCAAATGTGTTATTGTTGGGGGTCGAAACCACGGTCAAATGTGTAATTATTGGAGGTCTTAACCACGGTCAAATACGTCAATATTCGGGGTCATAATCACGGTCAAACGTGTTATTATTGGGAGTCGTAACCATGCTCAAGTGGGGTCGTAACCACGGTCATATCCGTGATTATCAGGGGTCGTAACCACGGTCAAATGTCAGAAAGATCCTGCTGATATAAATTTGGTACATTTCCATTTATTTCTGAAGACATTCACTCAGTTATGCAAAACATGAAGGGGTGCCAATAATGGTGAGCAGGACTGTAAACTGGCACCAATGCTGGGGACTATTAGTGCCTATACTGGCACCAATGCTGGGGTGAACTCGTACCAATGCTGAGGGTTATTATTGTGCAAACTGGCACTAATACTGGGGCTTATAACTGCATAAACTGGCACCAATTCTGGAGGTTATTAATGTGTAAACTGGCACCAAAGCTGGGGGTTGTTATTGTGTAAACTGCCACCAATTCTGGGGGTTATTACTGCATAAAATGGCACCAAAGACGGGGTTTATTGCATAAACTGGCACCAGTACTGGAGGTTATTAAGGTGCAAACTGACACCAATGCTAGGGATTATTACTGCGTAAACTGGCACCAATGCCGGGGGTTATTTTTGTGTAAACTGGAATCAGTGCTGGAGGTTATTTCTGCGTAAACTGTAACCAAATGCAGGGGGATAATTACTGTGTAAACTGGCACCAACACTGAAGGTTATTACTGCGTAAACCGGCACCAATTCTGAGGTTTACTACTGCATAAACTGGCACCAAAGGCGGGGGTTATTATTGCGTAAACTGGCACCAATTCCGGGGGTTATTAGTGCATACACTGGCATCAATGCTGGGATTTATTACTGCATACACTGGCACCAATTCTGGTGGTTATTATTACGTAAACTAGTGACAATGTTAAGGGTTATTAGGCTTGATTGATAAATTACAGTGACTAAAGAAGGCTAAATACAACTAAAAGATATTGAGAAACTGGTAGTCATTATTTGTAGTTTGGTTAAAAAAAAAAAAGGCTGCTCATTCTAAAATGCCTGGGCCTATTGTTTGTCCCAGTCCAGGCCTGACTGAAGATATACATATATTTTCGAGTGTAAAAACAAATAAGAAAAAAATACTTCTACAATACTACAGCATTTTGAGTCAGTGAGTAATGCTCTTTATGAATGTGACTTTAGTCTACATTAAGCTGGCATCAAATTTGCAAATTAAGTAATGATCTGGTATTCTCCTGACACTTAATTGGTAACAAGACACGTGATGAAAGCAATATCATAGTCCCCAGCTATACCATATCTGACTATGAATTCCAACTATAAGAGGATTCCAGTGACCTCATCACTGCAATGATCTTTGCAAAGACATGAAGCTTACTTTACAAAGCAAGAAAAATAATGATTATTTCAGTCATATGACTGTAATGTGCAAATCTCATTGGACTAATTCAAAATTATTGTCACTTATTAAAAATAAGTTTCATTATTGTGGTGTGTTAGCTTTGTGAATTAGACCCCTGGTCTCAGATTAGAGCTGGTGTCTATGAGCTTTCTCACACCACTGGCTGTGTTAAGGGGATGATTTACTATGTAAATCCTTTTAAACTGCACCAGTGTAGTGTATCCATTTCACACATATACAATATCTCACAAAAGTGAGTACACCCCTCACATTTTTGTAAATATTTTATTCTATCTTTTCATGTGACAACACTGTAGAAATGACACTTTGCTACAATATAAAGTAGTGAGTATACAGCTTGTATAACAGTGTAAATTTGCTATCCCCTCAAAATAACTCAACACACAGCCTATGTCTAAACTGCTGGCAACAAAAGTGAGTACACCCCTAAGTGAAAATGTCCAAATTGGGCCCAATTAGCCAATTTCCCTCCCCGGTGTCATGTGACTCTTTAGTGTTACAAGGTCTCGGGTGTGAATGGGGAGCAGGCGTGTTAAATTTGGTGTTATCTCTCTCACTCTCTCATACTGGTCACTGGAAGTTCGTCATGGCACCTCATGGCAAAGAACTCTCTGAGGATCTGAAAAAAAGAATTGCTGCTCTACATAAACTTGGCCTAGGCTATAAGAAGATTGCTAAGACCCTGAAACTGAGCGACAACGCAGTGGCCAAGACCATACAGCCGTTTAACAGGTCAGGTTCCACTCAGAGCAGGCCTCGCCATGGTCGACCAAAGAAGAAGGTTTCTTGAGCATAGTTCCATGTTGAAAACTACATTGCAGAGCCAGTGGCATGACACCAGTGATATTCTTAGCTGTCTGCAAGGGAGGCATTCTGACCACTACTGTAATGTATTCTTTCATGACTACAATTGTAAGGAGCATTCTTTCCCATGTCCACCACAATAGGGGTGCATTTTGACCATTACTTTAAGCATGGCATTCTGACAAACACAGTAAGGGAAGCATTCTTCCATGACCATCAATGTAAATGGGGCATTCCTCTCACTGACCTCAACTGAAAGGTGGGCGTTCTTCCCACTGACTACCACTGCAGGGGAATGCATTCTGGCCACCATTGTAAAGGTGGCATTCTGACCATCAATGTAGGGAGCAAATTCTTTGCTGACCACAATTGTAAGGGGCACTCTTCCCCTGGCCCCTCTATAAATTACATTTAGCAAAGGTTCCCTGAAAATTAATATAAAGGTTCCCCTGGGGTAAAAGGTTGAGAAAAGCAGGTTTATGTGAAAAGGGGAGCATAGAAATTTAGTTCCAAATGAAGGATCATTTTGATGCATTCATTGTCTTTATGGACCTTGTTATGTGCACTGGTCCAAATCATTTGGTGGAAGGAGGATTATGGTGTGGGGTTTTTTTTTTTCAGGGATTGGGCTTGGCCCCTTAGTTCCAGTGTAGGGAACTCTTAAGGTGTCAGCATACCAAGACATTTTGGACAATTCATGCTCCCAACTTTGTGGGAACAGTTTGGGGATGGCCCCTTCCTTTTCCAACATGACTGCGCACCAGTGCACAAAGCAATGCCCATAAAGACATTAAAGAGGAACTTGACTGGCCTCAACCCAATAGAACACCTTTGGGATGAATTAGAGCGGAGACTGCAAGCCAGGCCTTCTCATACAAGATTAGTACCTGACCTTGCAAATACTCTTCTGGAAGAATGGTCAAACATTCCCATAGACACTCCTACAAGTTGAAGCTGTTATATCTGCAAAGGGTGGGCCAACTCAATATTGAACCCTATGGACTAAGACTGGGAGGCCATTAAATTTCATGTGCGTGTAAAGGTGTCCTAATCTTTTTGACAATAAAATGTGTGTATATATATATATTTTTGATTTTTTTTATCACTAGCAGTTTCAGAAATGTTTGCCTGTGCCACCAACATCAATGCTAACTTTAAAAAAAAAAAAAGACTTTCCATATAAATAATAATAGAAATCATTAGTAGTGGTGATTTTTGTGCAGTGCCAGAGGGAGTGTCTGCTTTTTGTGCCTAAATACACACGTTCAGAGCACTTGTTTGGCACTGGCCCATGTCTGAAGGACATGATATCATATCAAAGGAAGTGTCCTGTGTGACTGAGTGCTGACATTTCTGGGTGTCTGAGGGAGCTGTCGGGATTGACAGAATATCATGTGTCATGTGAATCACCCTTCCTGGACATGTCGTTATACTGGAGGATTCCTTACAGGGAGTCCTTAATTAATTGCACAGGACTTCTTGTGCCATCATTAATTAATCCACATATAACAGATTCCTTTTTGTTTAACACGGAAAGCACTTTGTGCACTCATATAGTAACAAGGCACGACATACGCTAGAGGCTACACAGCTAGAAATAATATGATATAATATCATATCAATAAAACCACAACACATTGGGGCTTATGAATGTTTTGGAGGTGACATCACAGTGCTGGTAAAGAAACAATGCAGAAAACAATTTTCCAATTATATTCATGCTGAGTAATCAGTGCTGGAAACATGTTTGTGCCACAAAGAGAAGGGCATTTGGCCATGCAGCCTCGACATTACTCCCAGCAGATTACTTTTAAATAGTGATGGTGCTTTATCCAAGCACACTACAGTGATGAGAGCTTCTGCAAAGAAGATTAGGATTGAAATCAAAGCCATGACTGCTGATTTTCCACTGCTGATTGCTCATTAATGACACGGCGAATGTACAATGTAAAAGCCACTTCCACAGTCTCTTGGCCTGCTCTTCCACAACTTGGTCTTGTCTGCGGTGGCTGGGGGAACAAGGGCAAAAGCAAGTATTAGCTTAGGTTCACATTGATGTGATTTGGCATGTCAAATCGCATGCCAAATTGGAGGCAATTGCTGGAAATGGCACCGTTAGGGTTGCCACATCATCCCTTTAACACAGGACACATACTAATTACACAGGTTCTGTGGCTGATTAAAGTGGTAATTAAACTCACTTGGTGCCTTATCTGCATTAAATTAGCCCCAGAACCTGTGCAATTCATATGCCTCCTGGATTAAAGGGATGAGGTGGCAACCCTAGGCACCGTCCGAATCAGTGCAACGCCACATTTGTGGCGCCGCACCGATTCCCAAAAGTAGTTTCTGTACTACTTTTGGCGACTCCAGGGTGCGATTGGTATAGACATCTGTGCAGCAACCCGCACATATGTCTCTGAAATCACTCCCAAAGTCGGACTGACATGCGGGTTTGAAATCATTAGGGTTGCCACATCATCCCTTTAATTCAGGACACACATTAATTACACAGGTTCTGTGGCTGATTAAGGTGGTAATTAAACTCACTTGGTGCCTCATCTGCATTAAATTAGCCTCAGAACCTGTGTAATTTATATGTGTTCTGGATTAAAGAGATGAGGTGGCAACCCTAGAAATCATGCGAGTTCAATCCCGCTGTCAGTGTGAACCTAGGCTGGCAGTTTTTTCCTCTACCCCTAGGTTTAACACGCTTTTAAAGCTGAACCCAGGGATAAGCAAATGTTTTTTTTTTTGTTTTTTTTTAAGCCTGTGGTGGTGTGAAACACACCTCAAAGCTTACCCGGTGCATAAAAAAGTGCACAACACAAAAGTGAAGACACAAAAAGTGCACATGGGTGTACACCTGGCCCCCTCCGAAGAGGAAGGGCCTAGACCCTGGTCCCCCGGGGCGCAAGGCTCCTGACAGGGATTGGGGTATCGTGCACCAAGGATTGCCTAGCCAGAAGGCCGGCAACCCCCGTTCTCGTTGGCGGCCAGAGGGATAAGCAAATGTTGTCTAAGAGCCGGTTCACACTACAGCGACTTGGGAGGCGACTTGTGCCGCTCCAAGTCGCCCCAAGTCGCTTGCAAAGTGAAATCCCATAGAAGTGAATGGAAGCGGTCTAAATGTACACTACTGAAGTCGCTCCGACTTCTGAAAAGGTTCCTGTACTACTTTGAGGCGACTTCTATCCGACTTGTGCCCATAGAAATCAATGGAAGTCGCCTCCAAGTCGGATCCCCATCTAAAAAGAAGCGACTTCACAGTGAAAAGAATAGAATTTATTTTAGGGCAGCCCCCTCCCTCCCTTCTCTGATTGGCCACAGCAAAGTCGCCTGGCATGAAGTCGTGTTGTAAGTCGCGCTATAAATTACCCAAAGTCGCGCTGAAGTCGCGCTGAAGTCGCCTGCAAAGTCGTGCATGAAGTCGGATCGCCTCAGTGTGAACCGGCTCTAAGGCTGGATTCACATCTCTGCATTTTTAGTGCTTTTTGCATTTTGCAGATTTGCCCTGAGTAGATATGTTTATTGGACTCAGGGCTAGGGTTGCCACATCATCCCTTTAATCCAGGACACATATGAAATACCCAGGTTCTGAGGCTAATTTAATTCAGATAAGGTACCAAGTGAGTTTAATTACCACCTTAATCAACCCTAGCCCTGAGTCCATTTAACATGGTTTCTTATGGAACACACTCTGTAGTGCAAATCTGCAAAATGCAAAAAGCACTAAAAATGCATAGGTGTGCATCCAGCCTTGGAGACGTGTGCATTCATATTTGAATCTTGCTGTGCCTTATGTATTTTTTCCAGATCTGTGCAGTAATCCAGCTTCCTGTAATAAAGACCGGTCACTGCTTGTGCAGGGTGACTGGTCTTGTCTCCACCCCCTCCTGTAGTTTTCTGCAGGCATCCTGTAGTGGGTGGGGCCTGCTGGGTACCTCCCACAGCTCTGCTCTCTGCACAGTACTCTATATAGAGCACAGTGAATATATCAATGCTGTGTTTACAAGGCAATAACTGGGTTTGCAAAGGTTTTTGGTGCACACAAAGGAAACGTATATTCTTTGTGGCTATTGATGAATATATTTAAATTACATTTTTTGTGCCCAGAGTTCAATTTAACCCTTGCAGTGCAGGGGGACCCAATGCAAGAATTTTTTTTTTCTTTTTTTCATTTCCCTGAACAAGAAGCCATGGATGCTTTTCACAGAATGCAAATAGTTATTTTACCTGAAAGCCCTTAGCCAGCTCTAAAAATCAATAGCAAGCTCATGCATCCAAGAGCTTGCTTTAACCCCTTGAATACCAGGATGTTTATTAATATACCTTGGTAAACAAGAGGTTAAAGAAAGTTCAATAACTGACTTACTGGCAGGATCAACAGATAATAAAATAATCTTCTGGGGAGACTCTGGAAAAAAAAAATTGATGTGTTAGTGACAGACTTAATTATATATGTCATTCTTTAAATTGTAAGTTGTTAGGTAATATGGATAGCGAGCTGTAAGGAAAGCACTTTGAAGCTGCAATTACAGGAGTAATGCTATCACATTAGAGTATAGGGGACTTGAAAGGCTATATTGATGGCTGTTTTGGCCAGGTACAAGAACAGCAGCTTTTATACACACAGTCTACCACATCAATGAGGACATGTTATTCCCTGATTAAATGTATATCATTTTAAACATTTCATAGATAAATGTGTGCGGGGTCCTTCATACACCAAAAATGCCATGTTTTTAGCTATTAGGGTTTTTTTCTGATCACACAGGCATGTAAATATCAGTACGCTAGCATCATGATTAGATCAGTAAAAAACAATTACAAAAATCAGTGTTAAGTCTAGGTTTACCTCTATGTGGATGATGCGGTTTTCAGGCGGGTTTAGCGTTTTTAAACCTGCGTTTTTGCAGGCAGCTATCATGCATTTCGATTTTTTTTCTCTTTAAACACACTGTGTATAGCTGGTTGCTAAAAAGTGGCCCAGCATGCACCGGTTGCTGACGTCACAGGGGGCGGTGCCATCAGGTGACGTTCCCGGGTAGACATGTGCAATTAGTTTCATTCCGAATTAGTTTTTCGTCAAAATTCTGACTATTTGGTAATTCGGAAACATCCGAATAACGAAAAACCATTTCACAAATTTTTCCGAAAACAAATTTTTGAAAAGAACGAAAATCAGAAAGAACGAAAATCTGAAATGCGAAAATCCCAAAATTCGACAGAACGAAAATCCAAAAATGAGAACAAAAATCATAGAATTCAAAAGAACGAAAATCCAGAAATAAGTACGAAAATCTGAAAATTCCAAAGAACAATAATCCGAAAATAAGAATATAAAATCCAAAAATTTTAATATCCTAAAGAACAAAAAACATTTGGATAATTTCTACTATAATTAAATGATTAAGTTTATTATTTTTATTATTATTTTTATTAACCATAATCATTATTATAGTTTTTTAATAATAATAATACAATGGAACCTTGGATTACGAGCATAATCCGTTCCAGGAGAATGCTTGTAATCCAAAGCACTCGTATATCAAAGCAAGTTTCCCCATACTGTATATGGCCTCAGTTCCAGGGGCGCCTGGTGTATGCAATACCGCAAGTGGCCAGATTTGCAGGGGGGGGGCTGGTGAGCCTCTAAGATGTCGGGATCACTTTCGGTATTTCCAAGTACTCAATTTTCTCTGGTATTTCCAAGGAATTCCAAGAATTTCAACAATTTCCGGGCGCCTTTGAGGCTCACCAGCTCCCCCGAAAACCTGGCCACATGTGGTATTGCATGCAAAAAGGGAAATTGTTACTAGTTATGCGAGACACTGCCCGCAAACCGACTCAGAATTAAAAAAAAAAACCTGCTCGTATTGCGAAACACTCGTTAACCACGTTACTCGCAATCTGAGGTTCCACCGTAATAATAATAATAATAAAAACTATAATAATAGTTATAAACTATTAAATTATAGGTAGGTATTGGAATTTCCTTTCAAATTTGGCTGTTAGTGAACGTAATGAATTACTAACCATTGTTATATTTTTTTTTAGAATTATTATTATTTATTAATAATTAATAATAATAATAATAATAATAATAAAAACCTATAATAATAGTTATAAACTAGTAAATTAGTTAGGTATTGGAATTTCCTTTCAAATTTGTCTGCCTGTTAGTGAACATAACAAATACAAATTTATGCGAATTTTCAAAATAGCAGTGCTCTGCGCCCCAAGCCCACCCTTTTTTTGAAGCCTATTAGAGCCTCTGCCTCTAATCAGGTGCTACAAAAAATCATACCCCCCCCCCATTGGAATCCATATTTTGGCGCCCTGATATGTAGGTCAGGGGGCCGGACGCATGGATGGGGGGGCGGAGCCCGTGCACCCTCTATGGACCACCACTGGTCACACAGTATTTGCGCAGATTAAATGCAATTTTTTTAAAAAAAAAATACACTTTAATTAATTTTAGTGCACACAACCACAATGTAATACCTATTTTATGGTAAAATATAAAAGATGTTGTTATGCTGAGTAAATAGATACCTAACATGTCGCACTTTAAAATTGTGCACGCTTGTGGAATGGCACCAAACCACAGTACTTAAAAATCTCCATAGGCAACGGTTTGTAAGTCTTTACAGGTTACCATTTTGGAGTTACACAGGAAGTCTAGGGCTAGAATTATTGCTTTTGCTATAATGTTTGCAGTGATGACTTGTGTGTGGTCTGAACACCGTTTACATATGCGTGCACCTTTGTGAGCAAACACAGGGGGAAAGGGACGCTTTAAATTTTTTAAAATTGTATTATTCATTTTATTAACTTTTTTTTATGTATACACTGTCTCTTTAATTTTTTTTATCAACTTTATTGCTATCACAAGGGATGGACAACGCCCCTTGTGATAGCATGGACAGTGACACATACTTTTTACTGAGACATCTGGGGTCTCCCGCCCTATGTAAAAGCAATTCAGTGGCTATTTAGCCACTATGGTTGTTTTTACATTACAGAGCATCACTGGGCAAAAAAAAAAAAAAGATCCTGGGATGACGAGGCCTGTAGTTGCATTCATCATCCTGGTATCACCACTCAACTTTCAGGATGTCATATGACATCCTACGGGTGGGAAGTGGTTAATGTGTATGTATTGACAACATTGGTTGATTTGACTTTAGTTTTGAATAGAGTGGGGAAGGGTTAGACACTCTGTCGAGTTTTTATTGGTGGCCATTGTCACCAAGACAAAAGTTTACTGTTGTCACCAGATAAATGAAGATGAAGCTTTCAGTGGAGACACCTCGTCTGGGGACAGCTGTCTACAAGGGGAATTTACTAAAGGAGTGGAGAATCCTTACACAATAAATTTGTTTGCATATTTAGTTATCCAACCAGTGGAAAAGTAAATTCCAGTTCACTTATTTCACCTGCACATGATTGGATTACTCATGTGAAGATTCTCAACTCCTTTAGTAAATCAGTGAGTTTATGTTGCTTTCTGTTGCGTCTCTGTGACGGGAAGTGAAGGAAAATCTCCCCTGTGGAACATGGACAACAAAAGATAAACTGACGGGTTTCAAGCCTTCCCTACTCTACCCAGAGCTAAGGGCCCTTTTCACATGGATGTTCCGTTCAGGTCCACCTGTCCGTTTTTTCAGGGGGACCTGAATGGAGCCTCCGTGCAGCCCTATGGAGCGACAGATGTCAGCGGAGATATGTCCGCTAGCACCCGTCGCTCTTCGATCCGCTCCGCTTCCATAAACTGTAACGGAGGAAAACCCTATTTTTCCATCCGTCTGCGGATCAGATTGGATGACAAGGGACAGACAGATCCGTTGTCATCTGATTTCCCATAGGGGAGAGCGGCACTCTGAGAGTCCCATCTCCGCTCAGTGAGTGGAGACAGATTCGTCATCCGTTGGCTCAGCGGAGCGATCCCCGCTGAGCAAAACAGAGCCAGCACATGGACACGTCCGGGTGAAAGGGCCCTAGTAGAAAATGTTTTGGCTATATACACCTAAAGGGCTCATTCCCATGGGCCCAAAGGTCCATACAGCGTAAATAAGAGGTTTGTTTATGTGGCCAGGAGGCACCCAGGAGTGACTGTTGTGGGGCTTTCTCAGCTAAGCACGCACTCTTGCCTGCATGCTTGAGGTAAGGGCAGATGGATTCTAGGAAGTAAATGCTATATGAATCATCCGCCCTTACTCAAGATGGCCATGGCTAGAAATGCTAAGGGGAATTTTTTCAAAGTGATTTCAACAATACAAAGCATGGAGGTATGGATGGATGGGTGAGTTTGCTATGAATATTAAAAATGTTTTGGGTTTGTGGTGCTCAGTTACAATGGAACCTAACCCTAAGGCCCCTTTCACACTTGTGCGACCCGATTTTACTGCAATTTTGCTTTGATTTTACAGCAATTTTGATTAGGGATTAGTAGACTTTGGTCAGACTTTGTTGCAACATTGGCTCAATGAAAACATATTACAAAGTCGTACAGAAGTAGTACATAAATCGCATCTATATTATTCAGGTGCGATTTGCATGTAACTTTGAGGGTTTAACATTGAAATCTATGGACCTGAAGTTGCATCAAAGTTGGACCAAAGTAATGCAGGGACTACTTTGAAGTCGACGTGACTTGAAAGTCATACAGATATGAATGGTACTCATTGGAAATAATGGGGAACCACTTGTCATGTGACTTTGCAGTCCCAAATCGCTGGACAACTCGCACAAGTGTGAAAGGGGTCTAAACCTCAGAAAAGTATAAATTTTCATTTGACTTAACCAATCATGTGAAAAGCATCAGCACATGAGTGCATGTTCAAAGTGAACAGGGGTTTTCTTTTCACCTGATTGCATAATTGAAGTAAATATTCAAAAATGTTAATGAAGACTATCCCATAGTTTGTAGACGCTATAACTTTTGTGCAAACCAATTAATATACGCCTATTGGGATTTTGTTTTACATATTGGCCTCAGCTGATGAAGAAATTCGATTTTTTATTTTTTCTTATTTGATATGTTTTATAGCTGAAAGTAAAAAATATTGTTTTTTTTTCAAAATTATCGGCCTTTTTTTGTTTATAAGAATAAAAACCGCAGTTGGTGACCAAATATCACCAAAAGAAAGCTCTATTTGTGGGGAAAAAAGGACACAAATTTAGTTTGGGTTCAGCGTCGCACGACTGCACAATTGTCCGTTAAAATAACTCAGGGCCGTATCGCAAAAAACGGCCTGGTCATGAAGGGGGATACATCTTCTGGAGGGCAAGTGGCTAGAATGAGAACACATATGAGCTCATTAATATAAAAGAAAATAGAAGGAGCGTGGCCTAGCGCATTATCCTCAGTAAAAGCTTTATTAATCAACAAAAATAGGTATCGTATTCACAAGGAGAGGCTTGCATAAAAGCAAATCATATCATTAATTCATTCATTAATTAGTCCATGTAAAGCTGTCCCCATCCCATGGGACTATCTTGCAAAGGCACTGAGGAAGAGGAACTCCTCGAAACGCGTTCACCTATGCCTTTGAAAGATAGTCCCGTGGGATGGGGACAGCTTTACATAGACTCATATGGAGGAATGATATGATTTGCTTTTATTTAAGCCTTTTCTTGTGAATTCAATACTTATATTGTTAATTAATAAAGCTTTTACTGAGTATAATGCGCTAGGCCATGGGCCTTCTGTTTTCTTTTATGTTCTAGTACTTTGGATCTCCCAAGTCTGTGAAAAGCAGTGGGTTGTGCATTATCCACGTAGAAGCATCAGAATGGAAGAACAATATTGCACCAAGGCCCACCGCACAGCGCAGGAGATTTATCTGTGTGCAGTTTTGGACATTTGAGCTCATGGCTACTCTAAAGTTGTAAGTAATCCAGAAGTAACATGAAGCCTCTCAAAGCTCCCTCTAGTGGCTAATCTACAAATCACAATACTTCATGCAGCAGTTAAAAATATGGAAGTGCAAGCTTACAAAAATCTTAATATCATACAAACATATTATTTAAAAAAAATAAAATAAAAAATGGTGTTCCTGAAAATAACCTAATCTTCCAGGTTATTTGTTATCCAAGATGCAGGCATATGAGGAGGTTTCACATCACACTGTAATGTAATTGTATGTACCAGACAGCACAGGGCTAGAAGTGTCGTGGCTAACTTTGTTCAGTATATTTGGTGGTATATATGGTTTTTGCCCGCTGACAAATCACAAGGCAGGAGAGCATTCTGCTTCACTTGAAGTCTATGTACATTGGCATTGTCTGAATAGGTCTGCGAGCCCTCTGTGACAGACATGGTGCTGAGACATACAAAAGCACTTAACGATTGTCAACAGCACCTGTCATTCCTGAATTATTTTGTCTGCTCGCACGTAATTAATGAGATTTGTGAAACTAGAAAAAGACTCAGGAAAATAGTAAGGTGCTGAAGATGTGTTTCTGTTCATTCAGGCCTTCTCATGGTTTCCTATGAGGATTTTCCCTGATAAAAGACAAGGACAATGCCCGCTGCAGAGTCTTTTGCCACTACAGGGTGTCAAGGCAAATCTCTAATGTGTTTGTATTTATTTTCTATTTTCAGGGTTATTTGGTACAGCCGCGCTAAGACGCATGGCATCAGATTTCAGTTTGCTGTAGTCCTTTCAGCAAAGGATGATGAAGGCTTAGTTTACCTTCGCCTACTTTTGTTAAGAACCTCAATATGGATTACAGCAACCTCAGTACATTAAAGTGATTGTAAACAATCACCTTGTAAGACAACCCATTCAGTTTAAAATAGAAATGAAAGGCAAAACATTTTTGTGTAGATATTAAAAAATATATATATAATTACCTTTTTTTCTTTTCTTTTTTTAAGTGATCACATTCCCTCTGTTCTCAGTTGCATAATAGCTGGAGGGAGGAGAAGCAGCAGCACACTGATCTTCCCAGTGATTGGCTGTGCAGTGGGGGCATGTCTGGACAAGTCTGATCATTGGAGGAGAGCAGGCTGAGTACCCAGCATAGCTAGAAACCTGATCATGATGTGCTCTCCTGTTTAATGTGGTCAGTTTTTAATAGGAAAGCAGAGGGACTGGCAGGAACATCAGGGATTTTACACAAAGGAAGCAATACAAAGCGAACAGGAGACTTTCTCATTCAAGTACATGGTACAGCAGGCACATATCAGAAATATTAAATGATGGGGTAAAAAATGCTCTAAGGGCTCATTCAGCTGTGAGGCTAGGGAGGCCGAAAACCCCTGTGGTTGAGCTGCACCTTTAGCGCCCCCCACTGCTACCCCGTTTAGCTGCAGAGGCAATGGCAAGGGGTGTACACATGCTGCGGCTGCATCTAGAATTATGCCCCTCATAGCGTCTGCCGGCCGCAGCTCATTGGACCGTTCTGCAATCGCCCTGTAAGTGTGCAATGCACATGGATACCGCACGCTAGTGGGCATAGCTTCCAACTGTCCCTGATTTCGAGAAACTGTTCCTAAATTAGAACACAGTCCCTCTTTCCTCCACATTTGTCCCTCATTTTGGTCTGATCTTTATAGTTTTATATAAAATGCACTTTTTAATCTTTCAATAAGTATTTCCCAATGTTAAACCTTTCATTCAATTTCTGAATTGCTGAATTTGTAAATTTCAAAAGTCAGTATAAAGGAATAATAGTGGTAAAAAAAGCACTTATGGGTTTAACTATTTTTCTTTTGTATAAGCCCCCATTAATGCTACTTTAAAATCATGCTACTTCACTTGAAATAGCACAGTCTCAAAGTAGCATGTCAGCGCGATTTCAGGTTCTACTTGAAATACATCTGTGCGGCTTCATGCACAGATGTCTATTGAAGTCACACCTGAAATCAGTAAAAATATTGCAGGAACTACGTCTGCAAATCGGTGCTGCGCCGCAAAGTCAGCGTCGCACTGATTGGACCGGTGCCATTGCCGGCAATAGGCTGCGACTTGTCATGCGATTTGACCTGTCAAATCCCCTACAAATCGCTACAATGTGACCGAGGGTTAGTGCTTCCTTCAGAAGGTGAGGCAGGGGGCGTATCCTATGCCTACATATTTTTGCTAATAGGTGAGCTTCAGAGAGCACCACTAGTGTGAACGAGCCCTAAAAGAGATCTATGGTCACAGCATACACTTTCATTGTATGACATCGTCATTGTAATAATAATACAATCAATAGTTATATTTGACAATACAACATAAGCTGACTTGGAAATCTCCTTTCATGTTGTGAGTGTTGCCTGCCTAATGGCCATCTTCTTACACAACTTCCTGGATTCCCTGCATGCTTTGCAGCATGTCCTCTGCTGTTTACTTGCCATTTCTAAGGACTACATATCCCATGGTACCATGCTGTCTGCAAGCAGTGATTCCTGTACTGACTCCGCCTCCTGAAACTCCTCCTCTCAGCACCTCTGTAATTCAGAAGACAGGCTCTGTGACATGTGTGACAGTGAATACGTCGCACACAGCCATTCATTTCTATGGGAGACAGTACACAATTTACTTTGTGTGGAGACAATGTGCAAGGGGCCTAAACAGTGGCGGCTGTTTTTTTTTTTGGGGGGGCGGCACTACCACCCCCACCCCTCCCCAGACGGCCGGAGGCACGCCCCTACTACCCTCCCCGTTGTCTGCTGGTCAGTCCGTCACTTACCCCATCAAGGTGGCGGGTGGCAGGCTGTGGGCAGCGGCTCCGGTTTCCTCCAACGTGGCGAGTGTCCTCTGATCGAGCGGCTTCCTCCACACCTACCGCCATGTGTCTCCTCCTCCTAGGTGCTAGGCGTCCAATAGGATCACCTGACGCTTTGGCCAATTGGGAAACGGGTCTCACGACCCGCTTCCTGATTGGCAGGGAGGAGATTTAGTGTAAAAATAGCGAATATTCATTCTCTATCATCGCACAACTGGGTGGGATCAGGGTGCAGTGCTCTGCGCCCTGAGCTCACCCTTTTTTGAAGCCTATTAGAGCCTCTGGCTCTATTCATGTGCTTCAAAAATACACTCCCCTCCATTGGAATTGGGCTGCCACTGGGCCTAAATGTGTATTTGTGTTTTTTAGCAACTTGTTCTATTTGTGAATATTTATAGTTAGCAAAACCTATTCCATATTGTGTTGTTTGGTGTTTTTTTTTATATTTTACGCAAACTTTATTAATTATAATTTGCTCAAACCATATTTGTTAAACTATTAAGGGCGAATCACAGTGCTGAATTGCAGTAATGTGTGTTAAAGTATGCGTTTTTACCAGGACTGTGGTGTATTTCATTGACATTTAGTTTGATTTGTGAGTTGTGTTGCCATTCACAGGAGATATGTCAAACCTTTGTAGAGAGCCCACTGCTTCTACACAGAGAGCAGGGGTCCTTCTCTACAATATGCTGGCAAGGGATTGGGTTTTCTACTCAGGCTGTGGCTAAGCAGAAAACATTTTTAAAGGGACAGTCCACCTTAAGTGATAATTTAGTGGAGCTTGCTGGGTCAAGATATTGAATATACCAAAAGTCCTCCATAATTTCTGACTCCTGTCCACCTGGGAGTTTTGCGTGTTCTCACTTGCCTTTGTGTGTTCCAACTACATCTGTTGCATTATGTAAAATATGAAAGAAATTAAAAATAAAACCCAAATAGGAGAGTGGAATTTGTCTAGGGGTGAACATTCATAGCTGTACGCATGTATATGCTCAAATCTGTGTTATTATTATTTTAGGTACTTATATAGCGCCGTCAATTTATGCAGCGCTTTACATATATATTGTACATTCGCATCAATCCCTGCCCTCAGGGAGCTTACAATCTAACTCACATTCATACATACACATACTAGGGCCAATTTAGACAGGATCCAATGAACCTACCAGCATGTCTTTGGCGTGTGGGAGGAAACCGGAGTACCCGGAGAAAACCCACGCAGGCACAGGGAGAACATGCAAACTCCAGGCAGGTAGTGTCGTGGTTGGTATTCGAACCAGCGACCCTATTGCTGCCAGGCGAAAGTATAAAGGCGTATAGACACATCCTGTCATTTATTTGTACAGACGGCTGTACCGCAACACTTATGACCCCCAGTCACAAAAATATGGCAGTTTTGCATGCTTTTCAGCCCTCTGCGCCCATGTGCATGAGCTGTAATGGCCACAGCAGGCTCACCGACACAGGAACTCAAGCGTGGAGACCAAAAGAGTGTTGAGAGATAAAAAGACTGCCAGATGGTTTCTCTCTCCAGCATCTACAAGAAACGAGATACCTGCTTTGGGTGCTCTGATCCTTTTAATACTATAAAATTCCAGGTATGTGCTGTGGATATTATACTCCATTTTATTATCTGGGGCTATTTTTCTATAAAATGCATGACCATACATTTGCACATTGCCGTGTTTTGTCTGGTCACTTCTGCTTTTTCTAAGGCAATTTTTGTTTAATTGTGATATTATCCCAGCTAGCCATAAGATTACCCTCACTGCAATAATTAAATATCACTCTTCTAGCTGCCATGGTAATTCATTTTTTACTGGCAGCTTTTTTACACATTATCATAGATTCCCTATGAGATGCACACATTGCAGCACCCCCCAGTGGCCGAAACAGGAAAGGCTTTTGTTATTTATATGAAACGGCCAAAAAATACACCGTTATCACAATAGGCATTCTACACTAGTGGCACAAGGCCTTTCAGTGTTTTTGTTTCTATGGCAACCTTACTTTTTCAGTGTCATTTAAAAAGTTGTTGTTTTGTTTAGAAAAGCATAGACTGAAAAGTGAATTCATTTTGTATTAGGCCCCATTCACACCTGAGCGTTTATAGCTCTTAAAATGCTCGTAAAACGCTCATCTCCGAAGCTCCAAAATGCCCAACAAGCAAAATCCCATTAATTTCAATAGCCCTGTTCACATTTGAGTGTTCTGTTGCCTAAAGCAAAACTCTTGTCGCTCAAAAAAGTACATGAGCTTCTTTTTAGGCAGATGACAGGCATTTTTCTACTATTTACATTGGTGACCTTTTGACCTGTACAAAATCGCTGCAAAAATCGTAGTAAAATCGGGGTAAAAATTGCAGTAAAATCGTGTGAGTTTCTGCCTGAAAACAAAACTCTCAGCTGTTAAAGCAGCCTTAGGAAATTACCAGCATGCCACCCTATACTATTATTGCCTGATACACCCTATCCTTTAGGCCCCTTTCACACTTATGCATGCGATTTTGACGCAATTTGGGATCAGTACGACTTTGGTCCGACTTTGTTGAAACTTTGGCTCAATGAAAACATATTACAAATTCGTACAGACGTAGTACAGAAATCACATCTATATTATTCAGGTGCGATTTGCATGAGACTTTGAGGGTTTAACATTGAAATCTATGGACCTGAAGTTGCATCAAAGTTGGACCAAAGTAATGCAGGGACGACTTTGAAGTCGACATGACTTGAAAGTCATACAGATATGAGCGGTACTCATTGGAAATAATGTGGAATGACTTGTCATGCGACTTTGCAGTCCCAAATAGCAGGACAACTCGCACAAGTGTTTAAGGGGTCTAAGTCTTATTCCTTGATTATTCCTTTGGAAAATATTATTTTTGCATGCTATAAAGAAGGAATATTGACATATACCCAATGACCAATGAAAATAAATGCATAAAAATGATGTTGGCTTTTAACCACTTGCCGACCGCCAACCGCAGTTTGACGGCGACAAGGTGGTTCGATATTGCAAATCGCAGTCATCTGACGGCGGCTGCGAGATCGCGCACTGTGAGCGCGCCACTGGAGGCGCGCCCGCGCGCTCACTGTGTTCGGGGAGGGCCAGGGAGCGGGTGCGGTGGCTTCGATTGCCGCCGGCTACCCACGATGCCCCCCCCGAAGTGAAAGAACAGAGGTCCGTGTAAGTAAACACGGACCTCCGTTCTGTGAGAGGGGGAAGGGCTGTGATCACAGCCTTCCTCTACACGGAAGCTGTGATCGCTTCCCTTCCCCTGCTAGGGTAGTCCCCCCACAGTTAGAACACGCCCAGGGAACTCAGTTAACCCTTAGAGCGCCCCCTGCAGGTTAACCCCTTCACTGCCAATGGCATTTACACAGTAATCAGTGCATTTTTATAGCACTGATCGCAGTATAAATGCCAATGGTCCCAAAAAAGTGTCAAAATGGCCCGACATGTCCGCCCCAATATCGCAGTACTGCTAAAAATCGCAGATCGCCACCATTACTAATAAAAAAAAAAAATTAAGGACCCCAAAAATGAATTCTCATCATCCGTAAACATAGCCACTTTTGCGCAAACCAATCGATAAACGCCGATTGCGATTTTTTTTATCGCAAATATGAGGAAGAATATAAATCGGCCAAAAACGGTGAAAAAAATATTTTTTTGTATTATTTTTTTGGATTTGTATTTTAGCAAAAAGTAAGAAATTTGTTTTTTTTTTTTGCAAAATTGTCGCTCTTCTTTTGTTTATAGCGGCGGTCAGAAATGACGCAGCGGTGATCAAATACCACCAAAAGAAAGCTCTGTTTGTGGGAAAAAAAGGACGCAAATTTCGTTTGGGTACAATGTCGCACGACCGCGCAATTGTCAGTTAAAGCAAAGCAGTGCCGAATCACAAAAAGGACTCTGGTCCTAAAGTGGGAAATCCTTCCGGGGCTGAAGTGGTTAAAGTGCACCTGTTGTTATTTTTCAGCAAATTGCGTGCAGTAAAAAGACCAAGAGAAATAGTGAGAAGCAATGTTGTAGGTTGTTTTTTAATGGCGGTATTTCTGCTCATGTATTATATTATTATAGATTTTGATCTTAATATAGATTTTTATAGATTCTGGGTTTACAAACGCTTTAAAGTACAAATGAGCGCCCAATAACACTTGTGTATTGTGGCAACGTGTGCTAAAATGCACACAATAATGTGCAGTGCTGCAACTCATGGCAAGAAACCTGCGCTCCTTCACCTTGGGAGATTTCCTCTATAACTTTGTTGCATCTCTGGGATGCATTCATCCAATTGCAGAATGCCGTTGTATTCAGTGGAAAGAATACAAGACTTTTTGTAAATGGATGAGAAGAGAGGCAAGGGGCAGTCAGCATCTCTCTTCTTCACTGTACAATAGTAGAAATATTTATTCTGAGTGGCAAATGGTAACAGCTGGCAATAGTGTCATTCAGGAATAAAACAAACATTTTTAGCACCCCAGCCACTTTCTGGACATAGTTACCAAAGTATTACATATAACTTCTCTAGGCCAATCACAAATAAAGAAAATACTTTGTTTTCCTGGAGTTCTGAAGGTAGATGAAGTACTTTCAGATTGAGAGTTTGCTGCCTCTAGTGGCCAGGTAGAAATAATACAATCACACAATTATGGGAAGCACACATATACTGTGTAAATGTACAAAGTCACATAAAAATGGCTGTAAGGTAAACGCTGTGATATTACTCTTAGGCTACTTTCACACTGTAGCTGCGGCTGCGGTCGCCAGCGATATGGCTCCATTATTCAGTCGGGAGCGCTGCCCACAAGGGGTTTAAATGGGGTTAAAAGTGTCAGCACTCTGCGCTACCGAGGTGGTGTGCAACCGCTTCGAAAGCGCGTGCGCTTGCTATTTATTCCAATGGCAGGGGTGTTAGAGGAGTGGTGTAAACATCGCTCACCTCGCCTCCCCAAAGATGCGGCTTACAGGACTTTTTGTAATGTCCTGCAAGCGCACCACCCCAGTGTGAAAGCACTCCTTCTTTCACATTAGGTTGCATGGGGGGGGGGGGGGATTTTTGAGGTGCTTTACAGGCGCTATTTTTAGCTAACCTGTAAAGCGCCTCAGTCTGAAAGTAGCCTTAATATACCCTAATTGAATTATACTGTACTTTCCCTGTAACTTACAAAGTGACCTTGGTAGCCATTTTCTATATTACAGTACACGGGCTTCTTTAAGGCTGCATTCACACCTGAGTGTGGCGTCTTTGAGCGTTTTTCCATCCGCTTTTATGAGCGTTTTTGCGCATTTGTATGCAGCGTTTTTGGGCTTTGGTGTTTTTTATTAGCCACTAGAGAAAACTATTATCATCATTTGTTGCTAGGTATTTCATCTTTTTCATTAGCTTTTATTAGCTTTTATTTCTACTTTTATTATTATTCATTTATCATAATATTTTTTTTTGTTAGAGTAAAGGGTTCGAGTTCCATTTAGGGTAGGGTAGGGTTAGGATTAGGAGTTGGGGGTTATGGTTATTTATTATTATTTTATTTATTTTTTATTTTATTTTATTTATAATTATATGAATAATAATAAACAAATAAATAAATGTAAAATAAATAAAAAATAAATAAATTCAATAAATTAATACTAAGTAACAATAAATAAATAATTAACCCTTAACTTTAACCCTTAAAAAATTGAATAATAAATAACTAAACACCCTAACCCTAACGCAAAAAAAAATATTGTTTTTATTAATAATTAGAGTTGAGCGAACCCGGACTGTAAAGTTCGGGTCTGTACCGAACTTTGGGGTGTCCGGGACCCGGACCTGGACCCGGACTTTTCAAAAAAAGTCCGGGTTCGGGTCCGGGGTTCTGGTAATTTTAATGCAAAATCTTAAAAATGCTGTAAAAAAGCCCAGGAAGGTCCTAGAGGTCTGCAAAAGGAAGGAAATGTGGGTAAGGGTGGGACAAGTGCCCTACAAAGAAATGGGGACAGGGAAATAACGTTAAATATTTAAAAAAAAATAAAAACATAAAAAATGCAAAAATGGAGATCATCTTCAAAATGGGTCTGAAAAGTATTAATTAACATTAGAGGCCATAGAACTGTTCTAAAATCATCTTCAAACTGTGTCAAAAAAGTATAAATAAGCCGGGAGTACCCATATCACTGTTCTGCAAAATGTGTGTATCACTTTAAATGAAACCGGAAA
>BLSH010378674.1:534394-559457 GCA_018402905.1 Glandirana rugosa | reverse complement strand
GGTTTGAGTTTGTTTTTTACGTAATAATTATCTCAACTCGCTTGAAGATCTTCAGGCCCAAGACGACCAAGCCGGCTTGAAGCCCTGTTTCAGGCCCAAGCCCAGGCCTGTCTTGGGCTTGAAACAGGGCCTGGGGCTTGGGGTAACTTTAGTTACCTCTGGGCCTGAAAATCCGTGTTTTTTACGACATTTTATCAGGACCTTCCAGGATCTCCAGACGTTTTCCTTCCTTTACACCCATTCCCACCCTGTTCACTGGATGTTTCTTTACCCCTGTCCCTTTATTGTAGACACTATACTATAGTGACAAGACTTTTGGAAACATCTGGATAGTGTGTTTGAAAATACAGCATAGAGAAGAGCATGCATATGGTTTCGCTCTTCACACACAGTTTCCAGATGTTTTCAGAACAGTGATATCATATCACAGATGTTATTTCCCTGTCCCCATTTCTTTGTAGGTCACTTGTCCCACCCTTACCCACATTTCCTTCCTTTTGCAGACCTCTAGGACCTTCCAGGACTATTTTACAGCATTTTTTGTGCCTAAAAGTCCGGGTCTCCATTGATTTCAATGGGGTTCGGGGTCCGGGACAAAGTTCGGGTTCTGTCCGGACCCGAACCCGGACTTTGTCCCGAAGTTCGGCCGAACCAGCAGAACCCGGACTTCTAGAAGTTCGCTCAACTCTATTAATAATGCATTTTTTGTTTGAGTTTGGGTGTTTATTGTTAGATTATTATTATTATCAATAATAGTAATAGAATAATAATGTATTTAACATTTCTTAAGATTAGAGGTTAATTATTATTTATTAATGTATTATTACATATTATTCATTTATTTTAATTATTTATGATCATTTTCAGTTATTTGTGTATCTATTTTACATTTATTTATTCATATATTATTCCTATTTTATTTTTTACTTTTTTCATTTGAACAGAAAATCACGCAAAAACGCGCGCAGAAACTTGCAAAAAATGGCTAATTTCCATTCATTTCTATGGGAATACAAATGCCCAAATCTGCTTCATTTTGAGTGACAAAAAAAGCTCCAGAACTTGTTTTAGCTTTGGGCGTTTGGCTTCAGGCGACTTGGAGTGGAGATGTGAACCATCACCATAGAGAATAATTGATTTTCTCTCCTCTAGCGTTTTTGAGCTTCAAGCTTCAAGCAGATAATCGCTCAGGTGTGAATGGGGCCTAGCAGAAGGCACCAAATCCACTGATACCATAGTCGAATATTTGGCAAGGGCAGCAGAAATTTACCAAGTAGAGGTGATTTCTCACCACTCTCGGCTGTACAGTGCTGTTATCCTGCTATGCATGTCACACAGTTTATAAGTATGCTTTTTTTGCTCTCCACCAATTAGAGGGAAAGCTGGAGATTTACAATTTTTATGCACAGCGCTGTATTCCACAATGCTTCTAATGAGCTCAATGCCAATCAGCTGTAAAGCAAATAAACTCTTAAAGAATATAAGTCCTTGTTCACATGGGGCATACAGCAGTGTACTCATGTGTGAACCCAATGCTTAGCCACACGGGGATGCACAAGTGTGCAGGCATTCCCATTCTTGTCTATTGGGGTGCAGGGGCTGCAAGGAAATAGGTGCTGCTCCCAATTTGACATCCTTGTGGGTGCACAGCCCTAAATGCATTCTGTGTGCGTTTGGGAATACACACCCACAACAAAATGCAGGTGACAAATTGGCATTAGAGGTTGTGTCTGTGGAGCCTCTGTGACCCTATTGACATGAATGTGACTGCCTGCATGCAGAGGTAAGTAACCCCTGTGTCCCTGTGGGGGTAAACACGGCACTTGCACTGGCCTACACTGTATTACGTCCCTTGTGAAAGAGGTATTGAAGTATGGCCATACTTCTCCTGTGGGTCACAGGAGTTCACTTAGTTCTGCACTCCTTTGACCCAGATTCAGCCAACAGTGGGCTAAAGTCCCCTGTCGACTGATTATTATTATTATTATTATACAGGATTTATATAGAACCAACAGTTTGCGCAGCACTTTACAATAAAGAAGGGACACAGTACAATTACAATACAGTTCAATACAGAAGGAATAGGAGGGCCCTCCTAAATCTAAAGGGAGGGGGAGGTGGCACAAAAGGTAATGGCTGCAGGGGATGATCTGATGGAGGTGACTCAAAGTACAGTTTTTAGGTGGAGGTGGGGTAGGCTTCCCTGAATAAGTGAGTTTTCAAGGATCGCCTAAAGGCACACAGGGTAGGAGCTGACCGGACATTCTGGGGCAGGGAGTTCCAGAGGATGGGAGAGGCTCTGGAGAAGTCCTGTAGGCAAGCGTGGGAGGAGGTAATAAGGGAGCTGGAGAGCAAGGGAGCTAGAGGCTGATGTAAAAGAACCTGTCCAAGCTCTGCAGGGATCCCGACAATAATGTTGGGATCCACTCAGATACCCGACCAGCAGGTAGCTCAGCCTTTCAGCATGTTGCTGAGAGCCTGAGTCAGCCACTCCCACCCCCTCCCCAGCGCTCCAGTGAGAGCACAGAGTCAGAGAACTAAGTTATCAGTGGTCTTTGATCGATCAGTTCTTGGGACAGATGCAGCATTGGACGAATGGAAGGAGGATAGGTTACCGCGCTAGGAAGAATCGGATGCTGTTGTTGCGGCAAGCTGCCACCTGGATCGACCAAAAAATAATCGTAGAGTAGTGTGTTTATGTGTGGGTGGCGCTAAACCATATCATATGATAAATAATGATCGTTAGGTTAAAGTGCAAGTGTATCAAATAAAGTGCTGATAAATAAGGCTGTAAAGCTATTTGTTAAGTGAACTAGTGCATATATGCACTAAACATACCGTAAAAGAAAAGAAAAAGAAAATATATACATGTAGACACAGTGTATAGTGTATATACTAAGAAAATATAGGCCCATATGAAAGTCCTGTCTCCAGTCAATTGTGCAAAAAAACCGTGCAAGTAAATCTGTATAAATAAACTGGAATTGCAATAATAGTGAAATGTCCACACCGAGTTATCCAAGAGTCCTCGGCAGCAAAACTACATTGCAGTTATTGGATGATGATGACATGCGGGGTATGTAGTCCGCAGCGAGCCAGCAATACAGATTGAGTAAATGAAAAACTCCAATCCTTTCAGAGTGGAGGCTTACCGGAAAGATGAAATAAAAATGCCTTTGGAAATGTGCTAGTGAAGCCACTAGGGTGTCCGGACCGGTAGTCGCGTCACACTTTCCTCTGGTGTTCTACTCGCGTCACACTCTCCAGCTGGGGGGGTATCTCCACTCCAAAGGGGGGCAAACTGGCACGCTCCAAGTCAAAGCACCTAGTCGAATGGTCCAAGGGGTCCTGCGGAGGTCCTTGTAGCGGCGTCACCACAAAGGGGGTAGCTCACTCGGTCATCCAATCATATTATGAGAGATAAAGAGCAAGGCACTCGCCATGGTGTAAAAACCTCATGATGAGGAGGGTATTTTATTTGCGTAAAGTAAATAAAATAAAAAGCAACTTTCAATAGAACACAAGCTTGTATAGAATACAGGATAAAAGGATAAAATGCTGCGGCAATCAGTAGGTCAGAAGCTCCCAATTGGACAAATGCTTCAGCCATCTAGGTGAGTATGTTTGTTTGTTTTTTTGTCATCCCATACTTCTTTTTTAATGATATAAATACACATCAACAAATTACGGTAGATAAATAAGTTACTTATAAGGACATTTTTAATTAATGGGTATAGTTTTTGTACTGTGTGATAAGATTTTAGAAAGGCTCAAAAATAGATAATGTATTTAAGTATAAATAAAGGCAACATTTTTTTTTAGTTTTGGATAGAGTTGAGAGGGCATAGAACAATTGTCGGTTTTTATTGCTGTCTGTGTCCCATTAGGGAGATTCTCCCTCTATATTTGTCCTGCATACTGTTATCACCGAATGTGAAAGTAACAGAAAATCTCAAATTTTGCGTTGGCACCAGAACAGGAATTAGAGGGGAAATCTTTCAATGTGGACACTAGTTCTGGTGACTCTGTTGACAACCAGTGATTCCTTAACTTCGAAGGGATTGTCTCTTACTTCCTGCTTTGGTCACCTCCAGTTTATATTTAGTACCATTCTATTGTGGGGAGCTCCGTGGCTAAGTGGTTAGCACTTCCACATGGTAGCACTAGAGCAGTGATGGCGAACCTTTTGCACCCCAGGTGTTTTGGAACTACATTTCCCATGATGCTCAACTACACTGCAGAGTGCAGGAGCGTCAGGGGAAATGAAGTTCCAACACATCTGGGGTGCCAAGGTTTGCCATTACTGCACTAGGGTCATCAGTTCAAATCCCAAGCACAGCACTACAGGGCTGGAGTTTGCATGTTTTTCCGGTGCCTGCAAGGGTTTCCTTCCACACTCCAAAGACAATGCTGGTAGGTTAAAGTTGTTGTCAAGTCATGACAACCACTTTAAACTACAGGTAAGCCTATATTCAGGCTTACCTCTAGGTCCCGGGAATATCTCCTAAACTTGCACCGTTTAGGAGATATTCCCTGTATATATATATATATATATATATATATATATATATATATATATACGTCACCGGCACATGCGCAGTGAAGAAATAGCCCGACTGGGTCGCTTCTTTACACAGTGTGCCGTAAATGACGGCTCCCGTGCGCATGCGCAGGAGTGACGGCAGCGCGGCTCCTGCCAATCACAGCACTGGAGTCCGCACTGTGATTGGTTGGCGCCTGGGATCCCGGACGGACACAGCATGTTGCCGGTCACAGCGATGCTTGGGGACCGCTGCTACAGGGTTGATCTAAGATAAGCGTTTCATAATGAGCTAGTATGCGATGCATACTAGCTCATTATGCCTTTCTCTTGCAGGTTTTTTTTTTTTTTAATAGACTTGACAACCACTTTAATTGGCTCCTGTGTAAATTGGACGTAGTATGTGAATGTGAGTTAGGGGCCTTAGATTGTAAGCGCATGACAGCAGGGACTGATGTGAATGTACAAAATATAAGTAAAGCGCTGTGTAAGTTGACAGCGCTATAGAAGTACCTGTAATAAATAATATCAATCCATACATTGATGGCTTAATAGATGCATAGTAATTAGTGAACTTTTGTATTTCCAGGCTCTCTTTTGTTGATGACTCTCTAATTTCCATAGTTTAGATCAATATTTTGTTGCTTGCAGTTACTCTTTGCTTATAGTCTTTGTGGGCTGTAATGTCCGTTCTTAGCAGTGAGAAATAACGTCAAGTTGGTCAGTCAATTTGTAAATTGCAAACAGTGCAAAAAGGTCAGGGTATAGAAAATGTGATTACTTGCATACAATAGGCATAAAAGCATTTATTGAAAGTATTAGAAAAATCAAATGCATATAAGTTATTTTCATATATATATACATGCTGAAAATGTCACCTACCAATATTAAAGCTGAATATCCTGAAGGTTTAAAGTTTAAAGTGATTGAAAAGTTTTTTTTTTTCCCCTATAAAAATAGCAAACAATATATTTACCTGCTCTGTTGCAGTGGATTTGCACAGAGCAGCCCAGATCCTCCCCTTCTTGGGTCCCTCTTCTGCGCTCCTGGCCCCTTCCTCCTTTTCAGTGCCCCCACGGGCAGCAGTTTGCTATGGGAGCACCGAGCCAAGTCACGGCTTCCTGTGTCCATTCAGACATGGAGCCCCGGCCCGGCCCCGCCTCCTCTCACCCCTGATTGGCTAGCTAACTTTGACTGGCAGCAGCGGGAGCCAATGCTGTGTCTCAGCCAATCAGGAGGGAGAATCTCTAGTGGCTGAGACACTCATGGACATCGCTGGACCTCAGGTAAGTGTTAGGGGGACCGAGGGGGGGCTGCTGTGCACAAAAGGCTTTTTATCTTAATGCATAGAATGCATTACAACCACTTTAAATAATAAAGCTTTGTATTCATTAATATACTAGTAAATGTATTTTTAACACAAACAGTATAACTATGCTTACGTAACTCAATTTAACTTGGTATCAGCCTCTTGTACAGCAGAGCCCAGCTTGGAGCAGGGAGAAGCAGCACAAGCTGACGATCAGTTGTGCTGCAGTGCAAAAAGCATGCAGGTAGGAGGAGAGAGCAGATTGACAGAGAGAAGAGCTCACCATTCTGCTGCTTCTTCTTTCACTGTTCTGTCACAGGTTGTAAGTGTGTAGCAGACCTGTAAGTGTTACTGAAGTGCAGCAGAGAAAAGTTAGAGCGACTGTCCTGCCAGCCAGTATACTGTGTGGTAAAACTGTGTAACTCAGAAATCTATGAACAGAAATGCAAATCTTTAGGGAGGCAAATCAGCTGACTTTGAGCCAATGACCCAGAACAAATTGTCTGATAAGGACTAGTGTGTCAGTATAATAGTCCAACAGCTAGTGTTTTCAGAAGGAGGTCTCCATAATTCCTTTATAACAAGTCTACTTTACCAGTAAAATTAGCAGCGCCTAACCCACCCCTACCACACACAAGCCTAGCGTTCACCAACAATTGCCCTCAGCAGATATGGGCTCTAGCTCATGTTTCTTCTCATTTGACAAAGAAAAATTACATGGTATGTAAAGTTTAGAATAGTTTGGAAGTCAAATGTCTGACTGAAGCAAATCATTTCTGCTATGTCTATAATAGGAAAACACTCCAGACAGCCATTATATATTCATTATTGTGTTTTTTTCTCTCTATTAATAACATTGGCATGAAGAATCAGCTTTAAAATACCAGCCAGGTGGCAACCCTAATACCAAGAAAGCTTGTCAATAGACATTCCTCTAATGCTTGCTATTGTTACCTCGTAAGAACTTCCTACTGAGGTTTGTCTTCAAGGTCATTGACTATCTGGCAGTCTTGGATCAAGGAACTATTTGTCTTCAATTATGTGGTTGGTGTTAATGGAGCAAAGAAAAACAAGGTCCTGTAATACCGAGTCTGGTTGGGTCTAGTGTTAGCTTTTCCTGTGTTTTTTTTTTTCTCCATATCTAGGTGACTTCTCTGATATTCAACTTAATATAGCCAAAAAACTCTACGGTCACAGTCCTCTGACCAGAAATAACATTTCAGCTTGACACCAGGTGACTCCAGTCAAACTTTTTATCTTTTTGAGGGAAGCATGAAAACTTTGATCCAGTTATAATTGTTGTCCTTAACTCAACTGGGAAGATTTTGCCTTAGGTTTAGATATACCAGGACAAGATATGAGTGGACTGGGGATCCCCAAGACAGGAAAGTGTAAACAGCAATAAAATCAAACATATGTTGTATCCTGTTCCCCTACTCTATTTTTTTTGTTGCTTTGTCCCTACTGTATAGATTTTTGAGACAGGAAGCGAGGGGAACAGATGGATAGGAATTCCTACTTGAAACACATTTTTTACAAAAAAGAACTTTTTACATGAAGTTGGGCATTTAAAATATCTATCAACTCATCAGCTTGATCTAAACTAATGAAAAGAAGCTTTTTTTGGGATGAGAAAATAATATGAAAAGTGCAGCTTCCATTTACTTAGTTAAAAACCCAAACTCGTAAGGGTTGCTGCAATCTGCATACATGGGACTCACCTCTATATTAAATAAATGGCAAACTGATGATTGCAGTGTAGTGATACTTGTAGCTAGAGTGTTATGGTGATATACATTATAGTTATGGTCATCTCCGACTCTCCACCACACCTGTCACAGTCTGCTCATTTAACTTTCACTGATGGGTGATTGGGGCATTTTAGTATGGATGCCCACCGCTAGATGTAATGACTCTGACAAGAACCTGGAAGGCACAGTCCAGTCCAAACTGAAGATTAACCATTGAAATACATACAAGGATCATAACCTATTTGCCTGGGGTTTCTGTTTTTTTAAGTTTAGACCTAGGTGTACTGAACTAGGTCACCATACTTCTGAAATGAGCTTTTACATTTCCTGTAACATCTGTTGTATTGCACAAAGTAATGCTATAAGAAGGTAAAATTATGCCATGCAGCACACAAGAGCTGCAGAGACATATTTGTAAACCTCAATTCAGGCAGGAAAAAAATACCCTTGCAGTATCCCCCACCCCACCCACAATGCAAAGGTTAGGTTCTGAAGAATAAAGTATAATACTTACCTTAATCCTTGCTTTGGCAGACTTCTCCATCTGTGCAACTGGTCCCTGAAGCCTAAGGCACACTGGGTGATGATCGCACACTGCAGCACTAATAGTCCTGCTTTAAACATGAGGATAAAGAGGACACACACACAACTAGGATTGTCAAAAGAGGAGGAAAGTCCAAAGCAAGGAAAAAAGTATTGTACCGTATTTCTCTAACCCTAGACTTAAGGAACATGTAACCCTTGCAGTGCGTGTGGGGGGGGGGGGGGGTTCATGGGGACTCCCACTGCAAGGGTAGATTTTTCTACATACCCAAAGTTCAGTTGTGAGAATTAATAAGGCTGAGATTAAAGTAAACTGAGTGTATGTTCTGCATAATTTCAGTTACCATTAGGAGTTCACTTAATGATTTCACTTGTTGTTTGGAGCTGATTTTTATATGATTTGGGCTACTTGTTTCCAAAACTGTACATTGTGTTGGAAAACATCATAGCAGTTGAATTCCTAATATTCTGTGTGCCATATTATCATATAGAAATAGTTAACCTAATAAAATAACTGTTTATGGTGAGCCATGTTGTGTTTGGAAAAAAATGTGACCTATTGAGTTTATGTAACATCTATGTAGTACATGCGGTAATGTGGTAGGACTGTCTTTCTGTTGGAATCCTCTTCCCAGAATGCAAAGTATGCGTGCAAGCTTCATGCCTTGGTGTCCTTGTCACGCTGGAGTCAGGTCCTTCTAACTTATTTATCACATGGTGCGATGTTTTGAGTCAACTGCTTGCACCTGCACTTCCTGTGGTGGTGTAATTAGCTAACCCTAAGCACCAAGTGCAGCTGTTAAGTACATTTCACCTTGCTGGAATAAAGTGTATCAATGGATAGCTCTGTTTCCCCCTACAGTCAAGATCATTCCCTTGCTTTAGATGTGGTGCTCCATGAACTTGGTAGGGGTATGAAGTATGTATGCAAGAATATGTAGACCGAGATATTCATTAGTCTGACTTTTACCAAGGTTAAGAGTATTCTTCATGGTATGTTTGAAGGTGTGTACTGGTTTTCTCTTGTCCCAATTTCTACCAATTAAGGGTATGTACTGTAAATCAACATATTACTGTCCTTAAATTCACATATAATTTCAGTTAAGATTTTGCTCATGTTACCTTCTATACCTTGTTTTTGGTTTTCTGCAAACCATTATCTTTTCTTCCTTCCATATGTTCTTCACTTCACCATTTGAAAATTAGATAAGACGCTGTAAGCATTCTTCAAAGAGGATCTGCAAAACCCCTGTACGACAAATCTTTATTTGAACTAAAGTGCAAGGGAGGGAAGAGAGTTAGGTTGACCGTGGTGCCTTGGAATCTCTAAAAGACGTAGGACATATGCCAACTTTCTGCCAGCTAGATTCTGCTTAAAATTCTATGCCCATGTGCAAGTATTATATTTAAAACTTACTTAACATGCATGTTCTTAATGTTAAAATTATATCTTAAGCTTCATGTTCACTGACAGCTCCTGATCGTGGATGCGGAAAACGCAAAATGCTACAAAAGAAAAAGTAAACCACATTTTTAGCGCAATTTTGCAGTTTTTCCACAGCCAGTGGTCAAAACGTTCCTATCCTGAACACGATTCTTCTGCGTTCAGGAGAGGGAGTTTTAACCTCACCTAAACATGACAGCGCCTAATCTCTGCTAAAAGCCTATGAATACATGGACACATCAAGATTGATTTACTAAAACTAGAGGAAGCTAAATCTGGTGCAGCTGTGCATGGTAGCCAATCTGCTTCTAACTTTAGCTTTTTGAATTAGACTTTGACAAAAAAAAAAACTGGAAGCTGCTTGGTTTCTATGCACAGCTGCACCAGATTTTAGTAAATAAACCACATAGGGTTTTATGGAGTTGAGTTTAGGAGCTTTGGCAAAAAAAAACCTCCAAAAGCTTCTAAACTCACATTTAGGAGCTGCCAGGAGCTGCTAGTGTACATTTTTTTTATTATTATTATACAGGATTTATATAGCGCTGACAGTTTGCGCAGCGCTTTACAATATTAGGGCAGACAGTACAAATTACAATACAATTCAATACAGGAGGAATCAGAGGACCCTGCTCGTTAGAGCTTACAATCTAGGAGGGAGGGTTAAATGATACAAAAGGGCAGTAAACTGCGGGGGATGAGCTGATTGAGAAAAAAGGAGTGTAGTTATTAGGTGGTGGCAGGATAGGCTTCCCTGAAGAGAAAAGTTTTCAGGGATCGCTTGAAGGTGGATAGATTTGGGGCCATTCTGACCGATTGGGGTAGGGAGTTCCAGAGGATGGGAGATGCTCGGGAGAAGTCTTGGAGGCGAGTATGAGAGGAGGTGATGAGGGAGCTGGAGAGCAGGAGGTCTTGGGAGGAGCAAAGAGGACGGTTAGGTTGGTATTTTGAGACAAGGTTGGTGATGTAGCTGGGAGCAGAGTTGTGGATGGCTTTGTAGCTGAGTGTTAGTATTTTGAATTGAATTTGTTGGGCGAGTGGCAGCCAATGGAGGGATTGGCAGAGAGGGGTAGCAGATGCTGAGCGGTTTGTAAGGTGGATAAGTCTGGCAGCGGCATTCATGATGGACTGGAGGGGGGATAGTCTATTTAAAGGTAGACCAGTGAGGAGGGAGTTGCAGTAGTCGAGACGAGAGATGACCAGGGAGTGAATCAGGAGCTTTGTCGTTTCATTGGTTAGGAAGGGACGTATTTTAGAGATGTTGCGGTACATGAAGCCTTATCATATGCCCATTATACTATTGTAAACGTGTCGTTAATATGAACACATTTTTGTAATCTTACAGGCTAAAATAAAAGTAAAGAGCTTTAAAGTTTATTTCCACTTTTGCTTTAACATTTTAGAACACTCCGCTATACATTCACACAGTGGACTTCATTCACAAAGCGGTATTTTCCTTTTAAAAATTTGCGGTAAAATAACTGCGTTTTTAAAAAAAAAATTTCACAAAAAAAGCTACTAAAATACTGCATTTCATTAAAATATGAGGTATTTATCTAATGAAACTATGCAATACTTTATCTTATGCGATGTCCAGTGGGGTGAATACAGTGGAGAAGACTCAGAACCCCTGTCCGTTTTTATTGCTAATAAAGAAGTAACATGGTTTAAACCATAGGAATATGCAACTCACCATGCCAGTGCTGTCCCTGCAGCATATGTATTAATACAAAAGAAAAAAGGTGACTTGAATACCTGCCAAAGGGAAGCTGCTTTCATGGAACACACTTTGTGTATCAAAAACAACTAAGTTCAATTAAGTAAATACAAACTATCTTTAAAAATGTCAAATATTGAATGAAAATGTTATCAGAGATTACACACATATATAAATACTATTCTTCCACCAATAAAAAAATACAACATTGTCTTTTTTATTGATGGAAGAAGGGTATTTATATACAATATGTGTTTAATTTTTGATACTATTTTCCCCTGGTAACCTCTGGAGGAACGCTAGACTTCCATGGAACCCTGGTTGAGAAACCCGGCTATAAAGTCATTTTTGCTGTGATTTTTGGCGAAGTCATTGCAATATCTTTGGACGGGTCTGTGTTTTTCTATTAGAGAATAGCCATTGTCATTCTCCAATGTTCTTGAAAGTGTCACTCTGGTATCCATCTGTCAAACCTTCAAATTGATGACACCCCTCTCCTAACAGCTCTGTCGTGTGAATATATGAGCCAAAGTTATCTCTAAAAATAATTGTGAATAAGTATATTATCCCCACTACATATGACATACAGGTATGGTCTAACAAGGGAGTAGACCATTGTGATATGCATGGGCATTGTATTATGTTTGGTGATTGGGAGGTTTGCAGGAAATGATGGATATGTTTGTAAATACACAAAAAAGTCTCCAAAAATCTGGTGAAATGACCGGAGAACATAGCTATATTTCACTACATGTAATGGGGTGGATTTACTAAGGGCACATCGACTCAGGACTTTTCAAGTGCAGTTACTCCAGAGCTTAGTACATGACAGGGATCTCTGCTGACTTCCATCATCCAATCACGTGCAAGCAAAAATGATTTTTTTTTATTTTCCTTGGATGTGATTAAGTATTCTTTGTAAAGTGAAGCTTTACCTCATTTACCAAGCTCTGGAGCAAGTTGCAAATTGCACAGTCTATTTACCTTAAAGTAGAGCTATAGGCACAATGTTTTTTGGAAGTTTTCTGGAAACAACCCACATTTTGGGCTTTTCTTTTACCTTTACTTTCAATAATCATAGTAAACAGGACAACTATTGAGAGGGTGAATCTACCTAATGGGGGCACAGACAACAATTAAAACCTGACAGGTGTTCTAATCCACCTCCACTCTATCCAAAAAAAGTTTTTCCTTTAGTTATACTTCAAGTAAATCAACCCCAATGATTTCCCTACTTCCATATTTAAGTTTCTATGCATTACTTTTAAAACAACTGATCCAAAACTGAGAGACTACTCAAAATTATATATTTTATATATATTATATTTTTACATTCCTTAACCACTTAAGTACAGAGCCTCTTTCTGACATTCAGTGTTAAAATCATTTTTTTTCTACTAAAAAATTACTTAGAACCTCCCAAACTTTATATATATATATATATATATATATATATATATATATATTTTTTTTTCTAATACCCCAGAGAATAAAATGGCGGTTGTAGCAATAATTTATGTCACACAATATTTGCACAGGGGTCTTAAAAGAGCAATTTTTTGGGAAAAAAAAAATCAGTTTTTTGAATTAAAAAATAAGACAAGCGTAAAGTTAGCCCAATTATTTTCTATACTGTGAAAGTTAATGTTATGATGAGTAATTTAATACCGAACATGTCATGCTTCAAAATTGCGCCCGCATATAGAATGGCGACAAACTTTGGCACTTAAAAATCTCCATTGGCGAAGTTTAAAAATTTCTACAGGTTACCAGTTTTGAGTTACAGAGGAGGTCTGGTGCTAGAATTATTGCTCTTGCTTGACAATACCTCACATGTGTGGTTTGAACACTGTTTTCATATGCAGGCGGGACTTACGTATGCGTTCGCTTCTATGTGCGAGCTCAGCGGGACAGGGCGCTTTAAATTTTTTTTTTCAAAAAGACCTCAGATCTCATATTTACACTAAAATGCAATAAAAAAAAGTCACTTGAAAAAAAGTCTCCTTTAAGAGCATTGGGCGGAAGTGACGTTTGACGCCACTTCCACCCTTGAATGCCAAGGGCGCCATCGTGCCCTCACTTGGCATCCAGGCAGTGAAGGGAGCAGACCCGACCGTCTCCGCTGCTACCGACGGATACGGTAAGCGGTGGAGACGACCGAAAAGTGGCAGGAGGGGGGGGAACTCTCCCGTCCCTGATAAAAGTGATCTTGCGGCAAATCCGCCACAGAGACCACTTTTATCTAAAAGCCGATCACCTGCTGAAAAAAATGATACAGGCGTTATTGTAGCTATCTGCTACCATAACAACGGTATTCCATGTCAAAGTACCAACGTACAACGACGGCGGGCGGCCAGTAAGTGGTTTAATATCTCATGCTTGGACCACTACTGAGTTACTCCATGCATTTAATTATTTATTTCCTTCTGTGAATTGACTTTAAACCCCTTTGCATGCGGTATTTTTTCACCTACATACCGTATGCGAGATGCTTTTGTGAATGGAGCCCTGTATGGCTAAAAAAATACTAATTCTATATATCTCATAGCTTTTAGTTAATCCGATTTTCATTCAATTGTTTCTTACTGTGTTTTTCTGCCTCCTTGCAATATCCTCTGTTCTCTCCTGAACCTCTCGTTTTCCCACTTCTGTTTGGAAGGAGCAGTGCACTCTAGTTGCGACCATACACACTGCTTTGTGCACACTACAAATCCCATAGTGCTTCTGGCTCCTCCTGCCTTTAGAGTGGCTCTATAGCAAGCCACAAAGTATAGTATAGTGTGCCCCTATAGTAAGATTAAAAAAAACTTCTGCCTTTAGAATCACTCAATTCCTTCTCCTGCCCACACTGTTTGTGCACACTACAAATCCCATAGTGCTTCTGGCTCCTCCTGCCTTTAGAGTGGCTCTATCGCAAGCCACAAAGTATAGTATAGCGTGCCCCTATAGTAAGATTAAAAAAAACTTCTGCCTTTAGAATCACTCAATTCCTTCTCCTGCCCAGGACTACATGTCCCATGAGGCATTGCTTCTCACAATTCATAAGTTCTCAGGCACTTACTGACATGTATGGATGGTGTACTGAGCGGTATGTGTGCTACACTGTGTTTCCTGATAGGTCAACAAATAATGCATTCTGTATTCAGGCCAAATAATTGGCTGTAATCAGGCCAAATAATATTTAACACCTATTTTTTATAATCAAATATAATCAATTATGTTGATGATAAGTTGTTTCAGCCCTATTATATAGCAACATCAGCTCCTATATTTTGCTGTAAATAAAATGTTATTTGCAGTTATGCTTAAAAGCAGTTGAGTTACTTTTATGCAGGATTCCTGTATGAAACGTGTAGGTAATGTGTGGATTAAAAAATAGCTGCTACTTGGCTACTGTGAAAAGCATGGAACCACATTAATTCTGGACAGCTTTGAGTTTATTTAAAGCAGAAAGAAATTATTATTTGCAAAATATGGCAGCTATAGCTGTAGTTCCCAGCTATCTCTCATTTCGAGGGATTGTTCCTTGTTTAGAACCAAATCCCTTTTTCCTCTTTAATTTTTTTGTTGCACTTCTATAAAAAATGATTTAAAAACATGTAACTTTTAAAAGTGCTTTACTGCACTTAACATTGTATCCAACCTGTAAATTATCCATTTGTTATCTTGTATCATAAAGGAAAAGCAGTGGTGATAAACAGCAATTGTTAGTTCAACCAATCATATTTTGTGTATCAATTTTTCATAGTCCACATACGTGGACACGTGGCAGGAAAGCGACCTATGCTTACATACTTAGAGTTTTAATGCGTCCCTCTTTTCCTTCTCAGAAAGTTGAGAGGTATGCCTAGCAATCAATAAGAATTTAGCTAGTCAGAGGGTAGCAAAGGATTTAATGATATTACAGAATGATATACTGTATTTTACACTTATAAAGAAGAACAATTTGCCCCTATTCTTTTTCAGATAAACATATAATAATTTAGTCTATACACTCCACATATGTGATTTATTATTTTTCCTTTTAAACGCAACCCACTTTCCTTGATCTTCAAGTCCCAGCAGCTTGAAGTCATGCAGATAATTGCTCCAAGTCCTGTGCTCGGTATCTACCTTCTCCATGTATAATTTAGTGGTGGTCAACTTGATGAGGCCAAGTACATGTAGAAAGTTCATGAGCAATGTCATTGATATATTCTTGTTCATAAGAAAGCTATAGAGGCTTTTGTCCACCTAGGACTCCTGAAACCCTATACTATTTATCACAGAAAGTATCCTTCAAATGTCAGAAATGTTCGGAGATATTTTATGAATAATTAACAAGGCTTGAGTACTGTAAGTAGCATGCACAAAAAAAAACATACTTCTTCAAGCATTTTTTTTAAATTCGTGGTGTGTTTGTCATTTCATAAGAACAAAAGGTTAGTTTTAATGTTATGAACTTGAATTGTTTGGCAGGAGGTTGATCTTTCATGTTTGACATGAAACCGGAGATCTTAGGAGAAGATAACATCTTCAACCCTCAGAGAATTTGTTCCAGTAATTGTCTGGGAAAAAATATCTTCCACCAGTCGCTTTATCAGATGTAAGGTCTTGGAATACACAAAAAAAAAAAATCAATCAACTCTCCAAATTTAATTGTAGAAAACCTTGGGATAATTAGTTAAAAACATGATGAATGTTTCTTGTTTTGCCAACAAATTTGATAATCCTCAGCAGAATTTGTACATTTCATCAGCAGTAAGCTAGTAATAAAACATAATAAAATAGAATATGGAAATTTAAAATATTTATACTTGTTTTCAGTTTTGAATTTTCCTTATATTTAAAGCCCAAACTTTTTTTCATTTTGGATATTGTAGGGTATGATGTAGTAGTTTTATGAACAGTAGTTGTGAAGTTCTCTAATGTTAAACATTATTCCACAAAGAAATGTTAGCCTGCCCTGAATCCAGGTTTTTTTTTCAGAAAAAAATGTTGCTGTAATAAAATTCCTGGCTTCTACATTGCAGGTCACGTGATCACTATACTTTACTGAGGACCTGCTGGTGGGTGTGTTATGGAAGGGGGTGTGAAATAAATGCAGGAAATGACGTTGTCGTTAAGCTTCTGTGTTTCCATGATAATGAAACGCAATCTGACCTGGCAGCATAATGTCACTTCCCCATTTCTGCAGCGCCGCTTACTACAGACTACAGAAGATATAGGTATGCATGCCTGTATTAACAGCAGGATGACACAAGGTGTAAACTGGGCACGTTAGCATGGATTTGCCATCCTAGCATGGTCAGTTTACTCTCAGGAGGAGCACAGGCAGGATCAACCAGGAACAAGCAAATGGCAACCACCCCAATCTGTAAATGGCCTATGCAGAGAAGAGAACATGGAAGGGCAACACCTGTCAAAAAACAACAAAGAAAAATTGCCAGCTCACTTGCCAGCCAGCCTGCAACAAACCAAATTACCCTGTCAACAGGTCACGTTAAAAAAACAAGGAGTTTAAATTTGCACACATTTCCAAATACATACGTAAGCTGCAGAGGCCACTTCACGGCACCCCAGTGTGCTGCAGTCCTACATTTTGAGAGCCACCAATGTTGGAGCACATATATAATAATGGACAAATTGAAGACATGTATGCCTGGGGGAAGCTGACCCCCAAGAGCAAGAGCACAATGGCAGTGAAGGTATGCAGTGGGTCCGCTCACCAATTCACCAACAGTACAAACAAATGGCAACCACCCGAATCTGTAACTGGCCTATGCAGCAAGGAGCACACTGAAGGGCGATGCATGTCAAAAAATAACACATAAAAATTCCCAGCTCACTTGCCAGCCAGCCTGCATCAAACTGAATGACCCTGTCCAACAGTTCACATTAAAACAAGGGATTTAGTTAGCAAGCATTTGCAAATATCAACCAATTATTATACAATACAGGCAAGGCTAAATAAAATACCAACATTATGTTGCATATTATAATACTTTAAAGAGTCAGCAACATAATTTTTTTAGGTTTACAAATTTCAGTTTTTTTGCCCATCTGTTTCACATTCGGTGAGATTTCCCTTCACCTTCTGTTACATTGGCATGATAGGAAATGAGATGAAATCTCTCCGCAAAGTAAGGGAAATTTTCTCTCTCACAATTGTCAACACAATTGCCTCCTATTATTGTCCCCATTGGAAGATATTTTTTTCTATTTCTGCTTTGATGACAACTCAAAATTTTAGATTTTGCCTCATTTGCCACCCCTTGAGCAATGGTCAACAGGACAAATGTTCCCCAGTGGGGACGCAGGCCGCAATAAAAACCTCATAAGGTTTCAACACCTCACCACTTTATTGAAAATGAAAAAGAAAGGTTCAGATACACTTTAATAGTAGTTTATAGGAGCCCTGTTTAAACACTTAGCAAAGTTGGATACAAACTGTAGGAGTAGGGAGGAAAAGTGACAAATTGTAGCTCTTGGTATGGTTATTACTGCCATCCTAATAATGATTATTATACAAGATTTATTCAGCACCACCAGTTTACGCAGTATTTAAAAAATTGAGGTAGACAGTACAGTTAACATATAATTCAAAGAGGGATCAGAAGGCCCTGTTTGTTAGAGCTTACAACCTAAAAAGGAGGATCAATAGGTATTTTTGATACTCTTGATGCCTTGTTATGAGGTCTTATTTCCATCAGGGTTCTTAACTCTGCCACCCCTACTCAGCTTGAACGATTCTGCTCTGTACTTATATGCATGAAAAATCCAACAGAAGGCATAACACCTAAATCAGAATCCAGTTCATTGAGATGGCACCACATGAAATTCAGCATGAACACCATATTTTCAGGATAAAAGAAGCCAGCAGAAGTGTTGCTACTATAGAGTACAACTTTTTAGATCAAAATAAAAAGAGAGGATTGCATGGTGAAAATCAGGGCAAACTTATAGTGCACAAGACATCTTTAGCACCCTAATTACATTTGCATTACTCTTATTTACTTTTAATAGTTTGACCAAAAAAGCAGTGGCGGCCCATCCATTAGGGGCACACGGGTGCCAACCCCCATCCATGCGTCCGACCCCCTAATCTACACGCTGGGCCCCCGGATGCATGGATTCTAATAGGGGGCAGGTTTTTTTTTTAAGTACGTGATTAGAGCCAGAGACTCTAATAGGCTGCAAAAAAGAGTGGGCTAGGGGCGCAGAGCCAGTTGACAATAGCGAATTGTACAAAAGACCAGCAACGGACTACTGTCCGTTAGCTGGAGGTATTGCTGTTTTAGGAACACAGCGGCTAACGGGGACAAACTTGTCACCGCCTCGGAGGCAGCCATTATCTTGGTTAGTATCTGAGCAGAGTACAAATCTCCGCTCATATATTGTGCACTGGACTCTAGTCCGTTGCCGGTGTTTTTTAAAAACACTAATAGTTGAAGAGAAACAGAAATTCGTGACGATCAGCAAGTCCTCATGGTTTAAAGCATTTGGAAGTGACGAGGTTTACTCATTCTGCGGAGTTGACATTTGGGCAAAACACCGGGATCTTGGAAGCGGCGACATCACTTCCTGTTAGTGTTTGTCCCCAGTCACTGAGGCTACAAATCCCATCATACCCTGGGATTTAGAGTCTTGAGTGGGGGAGAATATGTGTATGTGTGTGGCGGATCAGTAGTGTTCTACAAATAGGATTCTGACACTGCCCACCCACAATGCTGCACACTCTTCTTCTATTTTACTTTTTTTGTGTGTAACTACCCTGTACATTATCCCATCAATATCGCATGTGGGTATGATGAGATTTGAACAACCTGCAGGCACAGATGGACACTTCCGGTCTGTCAGTGAAAGAGTTAAGACATAGGAGGCGGGACAGACCCGGAGTCTCCTGGCCCAAGAATCTAATTATGCAGCACAGTGAGAAGATTAGACTGAGCAGTCTGGGACTCACATGTACACCCACTGCAGCGAGCAGTAACGTACTTACATCACTGCTTGCTTTACTAAGGACTACAGGGGGGGAATGTACAAGACTGGTGGTGGGGGGAAAAAGGGCATATCAGCCACCAGTCTTGTTAACAGGATATGAGGGGGATAGAGGGCCTTTCATGCAATAAAGAATGCCGGATTTCTCACTGTCAAGACTATATACAATAACACTGAAAATTTACTGACTGGTATGGAAGCACCAGTATATATATATATATATATACACAGTATATAAATACACTATATTGTCAAAAGCATTGGGATGCCTGCCTTTACACGCATATGAACTTTAATGGCATCCCAGTCTTAGTCCATAGGGTTCAATATTGAGTTGGTCCACCCTTGGCAGCTATAAGGGCTCTTTCATATGTATGAACCGTTAAAGTTTGCCTGTCGGTTTTTAGGTGGACCGGAACGGACGCTCCATGTATCTCCATGGAGCGACGGATGTCAGCGGTGACATGTCCGCTGACATCCGATCTGCTAAATACAGACGGATGGAAACCCTATTTTCCATCGATCTGGCGGATTGGATCGGATGAAAACGGACAGACGGTCCGTTTTCATCCGATCCCTCATAGAGGAGAGCGGAGCTCTGACAGGTCCATCCCTGCATAGAGACTGACCTGTCATCCGTCGGCTCAGCGGGAATCAACGGATAGATCCCCGCTGAGCAGCAGAGTCCGTCAAAACGGACTCTGCACGTGTGAAAGGAGCCTAAGGGCTTCCATTCTTCTGGGAAGGCTGTTCAAAGTGTTTAGGAGTGTGTCTATGGGAATGTTTGACTATTCTTCCAGAAGTGCATTTGTGAGGTCAGGTACTGATGTTGGATGAGAAGGCCTGGCTTTTTAACTAGCCACCACAGAGTCCTGATCTCAACCAGGTAGAACATCTTTGGGATGAATTAGAGCGGAGACTTAAAGCCAGGCCTTCTTGTCCAACATCAGTGCCTGACCTCACAAATGCGCTTCTGGAAGAATGATCAAACCTTCCCATAGACACACTAAACCTTTTGGACAGCCTTCCCAGAAGAGTTGAAGCTGTTATAGCTGCAAAAGGTTGGGCTAACTCAATATTGAACTCTATGGACTAAGACTGGGATGGCACTAAAGTTCATGTGCGTGTAAAGGCAGGCGTTCCAATATTTTTGACTAAATATATATATATATTAACATTTTTTCCTGAAGTTCTGCTTTAAAAGTTACAAAAATTTAACTCCACGTATTAATAAATAATATGTAAATTTTCATAAATTAAACCACTAGCATAACAAATAACTGGACCTGGTAGCACAAGTCATCCAGTAATTCCTCCTCCCTTTTTAAAACTAATGGTGATAATGGAGTCCTCAGCTACCTTGAGGGCACGAGTTGCAATTAGAAATACAATAACATGTATTAATGTGTCTTTTCTGAATTATTAAGGGGCTTAGCAGTATAAGCATGGAACTAGTCTGTGTAATACTGGTGCATTCCATTGTGTGCTTAAATGGGATTGGTAATACATGTAGGCCACTGACCAAGTGAAGACATTCCTTATGATGCTTTCCAGAAAGACATCCTAATAGATGTAAATAGGGATTCTTGCCATAGTACTTGCTGGTCAGTAAATCCTGACTTCCTTGTTCAGGATTAAGGAGAGTGGGTTGTCAATCAGTGTTTTGTTAACTCACAGCATATGTATATAAGTCTTCCTTAGGCCCCTCTGATGGACGCCGCTGGTGACAAATACATTGAAATTAGAATGGTATTTTGTAATATCAGTATGTAAACTTTGGTTCTGGCTATTTGCATCTGACTGTTTCTTTATGTTTAATGCAAATATAAGGAAACATTTATAAAACTAGTGTAGAAAAAGGGAAGGTTTCAGCTTTGAACAACAAATCAGTTGCTGGCTGTCAGAGGTGACAGTGAAAGAAACCAGTCAATTATTCAAGGACAACGCCTCTATTGCTTGGCCACAGAAAAAGTGTGTTTGTCCACAGCAGTTAATCGCGTGTTAGCATACCTAGAATGGAATTTTGTTGCTAAGTGGAAAATGCACATTTTCTTCATATCAGTTAAGGTACCTACTGACATGAGATGGCAAATGCTTAATCTGACATGTTTTAGCTAGATAGCTTCATGTCCTTGCACACTGCCAGACATGCCAAGCTGCGAGATCTTATAAGAAATCACGTTCCTGTTGGAACAGTCATTATTTGTCACCTCTTGCCAGCATTTTTAGAATTTTGCAGCTTATCCCTCTCAATTCTCTGTAGCTGTGCATGCAAATTTAGGGAGACTGCTAGAAAATGCAGGAGCCTGAGGGTATTTGGATTATGTCTGATCATTTTAGCCAATGCAGCCACTATTCGGTTGTTATTACAGGCGATCCATCAGCTGTAAGAATACAATAGCCAGCAGTGGACATTCGTCCATCCGCACTGTTTAAAGTCTTTGTAACTCTAAAAAAAAAAATAGAGAGCTCCTGTTCCATTATAACAGATTGAACAGCAACGTGCTTGTGCTGTCTAATCTGCCCCCCTCTAAACTGTAAAAAACCTGGCTGATCCTGCCACTTCCTGTGTTCCCCTCTATGAGCTGACCACAATAATCATGGCTGCTGAGCCCTGACTACAGTGGTCAGCATACGTCCCTTTGTCATCCGCTCTCTCCTCTGTACTTCTCTCCCCCTCCCTCCCTGCCTGTCAGCTCCCGTGTCTGTGTCTCTCTCTCTCTCCGCCCCCCCCCCTTGTCGCTATTCATATTAAAAAAAAACTTTACAAAACATCCTACCAGCCCCTCTCCTTTATCCGGTGATAACACACTGTGTAAGTGTTTGTTTAAAAAGAAGCTTTTAAATACCTTTTTTCAGTTAGCAGACCCCTGGCCACTCTGCTACTACAATCCAAGGCTACAGTGGGAGGGGCCAAGCGTACAGCACGTCGGTCACGTGACTCCTGGCCGATGTCAGAGGGAGATCTCAGCTCCTCCTGCTGTAGCCCTGGATGGTAATAGCAGAGCGGCGGGGTGTCACGTGACCAGCATGTAGATACCTGGAAAAGGGTATTTAGAGGCATCTTTTTAAACAAACACAGAATGTGTTATTGTTAGATGCCAGTGAAAGGCTCTTTTAGGGTTACAACCACTTTAACACAAATGGTGGAATCTGCTAGATTTCTTTCTTTTAGCCTGCTGTATGTGTATGGCCAGCTTTACATGTGGAAGAAGGGTTTTCTTTGTTAATTATTAAATAAATAAATGAATATTATAACTGCTTAAATCTTTACTAAATTCGGCCCAACATCAACTTGTGACTAATTTGTTACTCTTTAAAGCTTGTATGGCTCCTGTATCACTGCTGTGCTATACTCTAAAAAAGGTGGAAAGTGTTTTGGGCAGAATATCTTTCCAATATTCACTTAAAGAGTAACTACACCTTTGTTTGAAAAAAACTTTCAGGTTAATCAATGTACATTGCAAGGATTTTAACAAACTTTATAGCAGAGCTCTACCTATTTTTATTCTAAGAAAAATCTGTGTGCTCTCCTATGTCCTTGGAAGTCTGGTTCCTGAAACGGAGTGTCTGTGTTCATTCTAATCATCCGATGCACTTGCAGCATTCTAATGAGGAAAGTTGCAGTGTCTGCATCCCTTTGGAAGTAATTAACCCTTACAGAGTATTTCATCGAAAATATAAATAATATTGCAGGGGGCGTCTAAAATTTTACTTGTATCTTAATGCAGACTTTTGGAAAAATCAGTGAGCCAATTACACAAGCAGGAAATTACATTTCTGGTGAAGTTATGTACACCAACTAAGTACAGAACACCTTTAGGTTGTCATATTGTATTGCATTTTACAGAAAATGACAGTGGTTGCAGATTGAGAAGGAAAGGTAATTTTCATTAATTTACAATATGGCTTGTGTAGCAATTGTATATGCTGTTTTTTTTTTTGCTATATTTGTTTACAAAAGGGGCGTTACCCTTTAAGCAATTTATTGTAGTATAAATTCATCAGTACTGATATGTCTACATTGTATCTTATGTGTACAATATTAGTAACTAGTATAGTAGTATAGTTATTTATCAGGTGCGATCCAAATAAGAAAACGTAGTCCTTATAAGGGCTGTGATGTCACACAGGAAGCATACACTACCGTCTCCCTTATGTATTTATCCCTAGGGACTATTCGCTGATTTTATATATAAAGTGCTGCTTTTATACTTTCCAATTATTACTAGAAATTCTATTTTCATTTTGGAAGGACTAGAGTTACTGTTTGATATAAAAACTAAAACACTGAAAAAAGGCAAACATGTAAAAAAATAAAATAAATAAATAATAATAATAATAATTTGAAGGATCAAAGAAACTCTGGATATGAATGAAAAAAAATTCCTTGTACAATTGTTTTTTAATGCCATAAAATACTTGTAAAAAGGTTGCAGTGACAATTGGGACCAACGATATAATGGCTTACCTATTCACAGCAATAGTCACATAGTTATCAGTTATAAGTTCACAAAACTATCAGAAAATGGATGGCAAGAAAAAACACTTTCAATTAGAGATGTACAAAATACATTTATTATTGCTCATACCAATTTTTGAATTTTGTATATACCTTTTTGGGGGTGATAGATCCATAGTCAGCAAGCCAGCAGTGCCTATAGGGTTAATAGAATGACTTCTGAGCTGGCCAGGCATAGAGGTTATATTAGTCAGCTAGAACATGTGACATTTACAAACAATGTACTGTCCTGCATATGTCACTGAGCTATGATCAGGCCTGGACGGCGTTTCTAAGGTCTGCTGACAATGAATGAAAGAGCAATAGCTCTTCCATGGAGATAAAAGCAAATGCATTTGTCTCCACAGATATGTAACGGTGGTACTTGTAAAAACAACTGTTTCAGTGTTACATCTTAATTTCAAAGATTTTCACCATTGCTGTCTATAGATTTAAAAATTAGAAAATAAAACACTGCTTAAAATGATAAACTGAAGCGTGAAGACATCACTTTTTAAAAAAAATAAATGTTATTTTTCAATAGTAGCAATTGGAATAGTAGTTGGAAATGACAAATGTGCATTGTAGATAAGGCAGTTAACATGGTATTAAACCCAAAAGCAATCATTTATTATATTGCAGCTTACCACTTCTTAGATGTGATGGCTGCATTCATTTTATTTTTTAGGCTTTTTCTTCTATTTTCAACTGGTGAGTAAATCAGTTGTTTTCAAAAGAACAAGCTCTCCAGTAGAATGTATCACCCCTCTGCCACTACATCTCACTTCTGTACCCCTCTGCCACTACATCTCACCTCTGTACCCCTCTGCCACTACATCTCACCTCTGTACCCCTCTGCCACTACATCTCACCTCTGTACCCCTCTGCCACTACATCTCACCTCTGTACCTCTCTGCCATTACATCTCACTTCTGTACCCCTCTGCCACTACATCTCACCTCTGCACCCCTCTGCCACTACATCTCACCTCTGCACCCCTCTGCCTCTACATCTCACCTCTGTACCTCTCTGCCACTACATTTCACATCTGCACCCCTCTGCCACTACATCTCACCTCTGTACCCCTCTGCCATGAAATTTCACATCTGAACCCCTCTGCCACTATATCTCACCTCTGCACCCCTCTGCCACTACATCTCACCTCTGCACCCCTCTGCCACTACATTTCACATTTGCACCCCTCTGACACTACATCTCACCTCTGCACCCTTCTGCCACTACATCTCACCTCTGTCTTCCCACGTCTCCACTCTACATCAC
>BLSH010378674.1:502793-521202 GCA_018402905.1 Glandirana rugosa | reverse complement strand
ATGGTACCCAGGGTCACCCAGGTAACCTAGGTCCGTCGGGAAACTCTCTCCGTCGTTTAACTTGGTGCCGGTGGAGAGAAAGAGAAAATAGATGGGTCGTATAACTGCTGGTTCTAAAAAAAGGTCGTCAAAACACACAGCACTACTGTGGACGGGGATATGAAGGGAGCAGTGTAGGGGCAGGCTAGGGTAGTATATAGACAGGCTAGGGTAGTATAGGTGCAGGCTAGGGTAGTATATAGGCAGGCTAGGGTAGTATATGAACAGGCTAGGGTAGAATATGGACAGGCTAGGGTAGTATATGGACAGGCTAGGGCAATATAGCGGCAGGCTAGGGCAGTATAGGGGTGGGCGAGGGAAGTATAGGGGCAGGTGTCATCACGACACACAAAACTGCTGGAAAAAAATCTTGGTCGTCAATATGCTGGGTAGATAAAAGAGAAAGAGAGGTGGCCGTGGTTCAATTTGCTGCCTCTCTCAAAGGGCTGCCTGGATCCAATGGACCCACTGGGACCCATGGTAGGGCCGGCCCTGATTGTAGGTGTAAAATGTGCAAGAGTAAGGCAGGTCATAGACCATGCAGATTTATTTGCAGGATTCCCCTATTAACACGGACAGTGCTGACAGGGGATTCCCTCCTTCTAAGCTCCTTCTAAGCTATTGTCTGCTCCCAGCAGGGGGCAGGTTTAGGCAGGGGAAGCTGTCCCCACCAGGAAAAGACAGCGATTATCGCTAAAGGCTATAGCAGCCAGTAGCGATAATCATAAGAGAATCCGGCAGGTTGTTTGTAGCCAAGTTGATTGATCAATACATTCAGCCTGCCCGGAACTCTGTGAATGAGACACGGCCACCTTCTTTGCAGAGTATGATAGAGAGTGGTGAGAGAAGATCCCCTGCTGCCCGGGGAGGTGCTGGGGCCGGAGGATTTGTAACATGTTACACTGAATATTGGTGTGTCATGTAAAATGTTACAAAAGGTGAAATAATCCTTTAAGACAGGCATCCTCAAACTATGGCCCTCCAGCTGTTGCGGAACTACACATCCCGTGAGGCATTGTAAAACTCTGACATTCACAGACATGACTAGGCATGATGGGAATTGTAGTTCCTGAACAGCTGGAGGGCCATAGTTTGAGGACCCCTGCTTTAAGATGTCTCCTGAAACAGATGAGCAGTAAGACATATGCATGTCCTAGTGCAGCATTTTTTAACCAGGGTGCCCAGACTCCCTGGGGTGCTTTCAGGTCTCTTCAGGAGTGCCTTCACAAAATGCCTAAAAATTGTGCAAAAAATGTATACAAACCAGAGGGTGGATCATGCCTGCCTTTTAGTTACACAAAGCCACGGCTTTTATTGTGCACCATTAGAAGTTTCTAGCCACCGGTGCCCTAACAGCTAGCGACGTCTTCAGCTGATAAGGTGGACATTGGGTACCTACACAGTTTCCTTGTTTGCCCCTCTCCTTCCCCTCTCCATCAGTACTGGAGTCACATTAACTGAGTGAAGAAGAGAAACTGAGAGAAAAGAAAAATATTGGAATACTAGTCAGTCCAGTGTGCAAAGGTATGTTTGCTTTGGAAGAATAAATCACCACTAATGTTGGGCATACTAGGTGGTAGATGTTGCTGCGTTAGTTTAGTGTGGCCCTACATTTTAGAAAGAGGTGCCTCATCACTGATACACTTAAGCTGGTCATACATTATACAATTTTCTTATTCGATTTCCTTTAGATTTACCTCCAACTATGTAGTGCAAGGGGCCGCTTGATTGCATACAAATTGAAAGCATTTAGGTGTGACCTCATAATAAATGGTTTTGGTTAATCTAAAGGAAAATTGTATAATGTATGGCCAGCCTTAAGCCTCTTTCACACGAAAGGTTGGGTGGAGGCGGGGGAGGGTGCGGTGTTGGGGGTGGTAAAAACAGACAGCTGAGCTGCAGTTCTACTGCTCCCTAGTCACCCACCTAAGATGTAAAATACAGCAAATAGGTGGCTTTTTTTGGACCGGCTGCCTTACACATGGGCTGAATGTCAGCCGGTTGCTATTGAACTGGCTGATGTCACCCGACATTCTGCCTGTGTGTACGGGGCTAAATTATCCCCCCTTCCTCCCTAACCTCCCAATACAATGCCCTTAGCCTCCCAACCTCCAAAACTTGGGTTTCACCCAACACTCCAAATTGGAAATGTGGGCAATCCTTATTCTCATATGACTAATGAGTGCAGAAGGTCCATAAATATGCTCAAACTTATGGAATGCACAAGTTGTTCTATTTATATATAGACCTTTTCCAAGGATACACATCAAATCTGTGATTTATTCCTCTACAGTAGCTTTTTTTTTATATATGTTACATTAGGATTTAAAATGTATATTTAAATACATTTTATTTTTTTACATATACTGGAGCTACTGTGCGAAGTGGTAATCAGAGGTACATTTAAAGTCCCACTCAGTTCGGTTAGTGTATCTATACATATCGGGATGATATCCTGTTAGACCATGTTTTGATAATAATTGACAACACCCCATCCCTTAAATATCTTTCCTTTAATATCTATATGTTTATATGTATTCTTATAAAGCCTAACCAATGTAACATCGAATATTACCTGGATGTTCCCCCATGGACAAATAATAAGTTTAAAAAACCTCACTGAAATGTCATGGAATTAATTCAAGGTAAATCTGCCATGGCGAGATCACAGCATTTTAAAGCAAAGTAAAAACCACATTTCTGCTATCATTGCCAACCAACAGTGAAAAAAAATCAAGCTTTGCTAATTTTATTTAGTTATCTGCCCTATGCCTTTTCAAAAAAGTGACATTCTAAAATTAGTCTGGATCTCAACAGGCTAAGTGGAAATATGTGCCTTCATCTAATCAATGAGAAGTGTTATGGGTAGATTGATCTTCCTAGTCCTTAAAGCAGAACTCTGGTTGGCTATACAAAATGACATGAGGGTGCTGCTCAGCCACTCAGCCATGTATCAATGAATTAACGTTAGTTTAGTCTAGGGCAGGGGTTTCAAACTGGTGGCCTTCCAGGTGTTGTGAAACTACAAGTCCAATCATGCCTCTGCCTGTGGAAGTCAAGCTTGTAATGTTTAGCCTGGCAATGCCTCACAGGACTTGTAATTTCGCAACAGCTGGCAGGCTGCCAATTTGAGACCCCTGGGCTAAGGGGCGTAGTGAAGTGGTGGCCACTGGCCCTGTGTTTTACATGATGACGTCAACAAGAGGACAGCCACAGGACCTGAGGAAAAGAAGGGCCTCCTAGAGTTTTGGTTGTCCATCTCAGAACCAGTGAGGAGGAAGGATGTGGAACCGAAAAATAAGGTGAGGAATTCTCTCTATTACATGCCAAATTAGAACCTTTAAAGCTGAATTTCAGGTGTGAAGTTTACTGCATATTTACATTATGTAACTATGCAAGCTTGGACCAAGGTAAGTATGTATATGCCAGAACTGTAGGATTCCAGTGGAAGCTAGAAATCACTGTAGTAGTCATCAATTCCTGCTTCCACATGTATGGCATATGAATACTTATATTGGTCCAAGCTGGACAAATGTAACTATGCAAAAAAAAAACTATACCTGAATTCAGCTTTAATTTACGGTGGGCACCCAAATGGCATTTATTTAGATTCATTTTTTTAGAGTTCACCTTTAAACTGTAACAAAAATATTTCAATGTGTTCCAAAGTTTGATACTTTATTGGTCTGAGAGATCAGAAACTAGTAACCTGCAGATTTAAAGTGGAAGAAAAGCCTAACTATAGCTAGTTCCCTCCCCTCTCCTCCCCTATCAACCCTGCCTAACCTGTATAAAAATGATATGCGTACTTACCTACCTTTAATCTGTTCTGGTTCAGTCACTGATTCTGCAGCTCTGTGTAAGGGCACACCCGACAATCTCTCTGCATTTGGGAGCCATGATGTCGCCCATAGACTCCAATGACCCAGCTGTTGTCTGTGCTCCCTCCTCTCCCCTGCAGCAGCTGCTAAGTGGCACAGTACAGCGGGATTACTTGACCAGGTTGGATTAAAAATAAGTACACACAGATCTTTTTTTCTACAGGGTATGCAGGATAGGTATTGTAGGAGGAAAGGGAGAAAGCATTTTTAGGAATGGATATATAATATAGTTAGGTTTTTCTTCCATATTAAGTATTTTGGACTCAATAGCTATCAGTAAACCGAGTGAAGATACAACACTGCACAAACCTTATTCATCTTGTGAAGGATGAGATTCTTAGTGAAATGACAAGAAACTTAATTTCTTTAAATATTGGGGCTTTTATCTTCTAACTAAAAAAACAAGAACAATTGGTGATATGATAATCTCTATAATAAAGTAGAACCACCTTTTTTGCATGGTACTCCTAATTGCTCCACTTGGGTAGTTAAATACCCCTCTTGTTTCTGCCACAGATGTCTGATAAGTCTAGTGTATAAATCAGTATAAGTTAAGATACTGTTTAACTACCAAAAGTTTGCATACAGTTCATAACCTGACATCATGATTCTTATTTTCAGACACTGGCATAGAGGAAAATTAGTGATATTGCCATAGCAACAAGACAATGTTTGCTTTTATTTTTGTACTCCAGATATTTGATAACTTTGGTTGCTATGGGCAGCATGGGTATAAGCATAGAAAAAGTGCTTCCTACATATTTAACCCCTCCTCCAATACAGCCTGGAACACTTTGTACCTCAGATGGGGACAGACAATAAAATGTAGATGGCAATATTGAAAGTTAAAGTGGTTGTTAAGTTTGTGATGACCATTACTGGCAGCCCCTCTGTAATAGCAAGATATACTGTGTAGTGTCTTTGTTTTTTATAATTCATGCAGCTAAATACCTTATTTCACATCACCGATGTGTGGTCACGTGACATCCCACCGCTCTCCTTCCCTGATCTGAGGACTAGAGTGGGAGGGGCTGAGGTTACCCTTTGACGTCAGCCGCAAGGTCACGTGACTGCACAACGGCGATGTGAAATAAGGTATTCCGCTGCATAATTAAAAGAAAACACAGACACAGTGATCGGTGTATTTGGCATACTTTCTCTGTACCTGCAATGCAAACTGTTTGATCTTTACCAAATGCGAATACAGAAAAATAATAAATACATCGAAAACACAGACACTGCACAGTATAGCTTGTTATTAGTGAGGGGCTGCCAGTAATTGTAATCAGTAACTTTACAGACACATGGAATAACGGCAGGAGAGGAAAGGCGGGGAGGAGATGTCTCACAGACTAGGAACTGACAGGCAGGGAGGGAGGGGGAGAGGGGAGAGACTCTCAACACAGTGGGATGATGGAGGCTGTAAACTGACCACGGTATCATGGATCAGCAGCCATGATTACCGTGGTCAGTTCCCATAGGTGGACACAGGAACAGGCAGGATCAACCAGGTATTTTACAGCTTAGAAAGAGACAAATAACATTACACAAGCAGTGTGCTGTTTAACATGCTTTAAAGGAACATGATCTTTTTCTTTTTTTTTCTTTTAGGGTTACAATCACTTTAAGTAAACCCCCCCTAGAACAAAAGTAAAAATACCATTACATTTTTATGCATATAAGACATAGCATATAAAGTTCACTGTTACAAAATGAATATTGGGGTTATTGCTGGTAAGGTAAAGCATATGCTTACATCTCCCATCTCTCAGACTTTATCAGTTATGGCCACCAATGCACATATCATAGTGGCAAAGTAGTGTGTTACAGCCATAGATTAAACCCCTGGTGCCATTTGTGCCACCCCTTAACACTTACCATATGGCCCTCAGAGCCTCTGTTTTCTGTACTTGGGTGGTATCTCAGGCCAGTAAAGGGAAAATATTCTTTTTACAGGCTTCTAAAAAGTAAATGGTTTGATTTGGTTCCATAACATCATCTAATTTTTCTCTTTCTATGTTCTTTTCCCCTGACCAGATGATTTATTAAAATAAATGGATATTGCAGTGCCACAAGTCATTTTTAAGTAGGCTATAAGAAGCAAAATGTGAAAGCATGGATTTGTAAAGAAGCTTTAATAAGACTGATCTTTAGCAGTCTTATGTAATTTGTCTCCTGAAGCATGTCCTCAGCCTCCAATAAATCTGTAGTAGTATATTCACTGAATATTATGTGCCACCCTTTGGTCATGTAAGGGGTCACACTCGAGTCCTGCTCTTTTAAGAACGTTGACCACCACTAGATTTAACAAATACTTACAGAATTCAGCTCTTAGACAGTAACACCTTATTATTGTCTTGTGGGAGGTGTGATGGCACAACCAATTATGGAGAAATAAACTTGGGAATAAAAATCAGATCAGTAATATTAAAAACTGGTACCCACCTAAAGCTTTAAACACACCTGACATCAGATAGATTTTTTTCATAGGGGAGATTTAATTTTGAAGCCTTCGGTGTTTCATCTACTCTGTACCCAGGATTTCCAATGTTTGTATATTTTGCATACCATTGAATACCAGGTATGACATGCATCCCCTTACGCATGTCTATGCCCATCAAAAAAATACAATTACAGGATTAAAAAAAACAAAAAACATTCATAATCTCCTAAGTGGATGCAGAATTGATCTGATGCTGCATATGTCCCCCGCCGCCTTAACACCAATAGGTGAGCATTCAGAGACCACTGATTGCTCAGTTCTCAGGTCTGCTCTGAGCACAGAGCAGTGACAGTCAGCCACTGTCTGTCTGCTCTGCCCCTCCAGTGCTCACTGGAGCGCTTGGCTGTTGAGAGGGCGGAAGCAGCTGTCTCAGGCTCTCAGCAGCACACTGAGAGGCTAAGCCAGCTGCTGGTCAGGCATCCGAGTGGATTCCAACATTATTATTGAGATCCCTGTAGAGCCTGGACTGGCTCTGTGATGTTTGGGTAACAGGAGTGCAGAACCAAGTGCACTCTCTGCTGTGCCGTGATTACTACTGTGGGCACACATCTGTGATAGCTTGCGACTTCACAGCCGAGCGCACACTGCGCATGCTTGAGTCAAGCTGCTCTCCTAGTGGCCAGGCAATCAAGATTGCAGAGAGGGAGGGGCCACCTAGGGGGAGAGGAGGAGTCACCTAGGTGGCCAAGCGATGGAAGGAGGAAGTGGGACAGGAAGTACCTGTCAAAAGCAAGTACCCACTCCCCCCCAAAAAAAATGCCATGCCAAATGTGATATGTAAGAGGGTGAGGAGCACTTAAAGTGAAAGTTCTACTTTTGGGTGGAATTGTGCTTTAAGGAGGAACTTTGGACAGGCAGCTAAATGAGCTATTCAAAATATACGTGGGGAAAATTATACCTGCCAAAGGATTTGTAATTTTGTGCCGCCAGTTTTGTGATAATACAAATTTCTGCATTTCCTGTGTATTTGTAATTTGCATATTGTTATATGTATACGGCATATAAACCTCAGACTAACAAGGAATAGACAATGTGTTATACAGTCACGTGTTCCGGCCTTGGTTAAGTTCCAGTATGTTAATTACCAGCAGATCCCTGAATTGCACAGTCAGCAAGGTACAGCAAATGATCTGTGGTTGACTTCTGAGTCTTATCAAAGCATCATTTGGTTGGCGAAACCTTAGATGTGAGATTATTATGGGAAATGTTCCTTGTTTAACAGATTCTTCCTTATTATAAAAAATAATTGCTTCCTTCTGGCTGTTCCGTATGCTATTCTTAAAGTGGAATTCATGCCTACTAATATTGGCAATTCTTAAAATGTTCCTGCTACCCCCCCCCCCCCACCTATCCCGCCTAGCACATGTAAAAATGACCTATGCACTTACCTTTTTTTAATCCAGTCTGGTCTGGTTAGGTGATCCTGCTGCTCCGCCTTCCATGTGTCATAGAGCACTTAACAATTCTGGAGCAGTGATGTCACCCTTAGGCTCCCATGGCCCAACGGGTGTTGGCGTTCCCTCCTCTTCCCTGCAGCAGCCATTTACTGAAACAGGGGAGCTGGGGCTGGAGCTTCAGGATCACCTGAGCAGACTAGACTAAAAAAAAAAAAGGTAAGTATACAGATCCTTTTTACACAGGGTAAGAAGGATAGGTAGGAGATAGGTAGTTAGTGTTTGGCTTAAATTCTACTTTAAAGGCACACTCATGGTAAACATAAATGTAAACTAAATCAGGGGATACAGCCGACCTGCTCAGTGTTCCTAATTTTTATGCAGACAGTTTGTTTTAAATCTGGATGCTTGGATAGGCAAATTACAACCTTCTAAATGGCCCAGCATGTAAGACTATGGACTTATTGACTAAATACTAGTAGCCTGTTCACTTTGAAAGGGACCTTGCACTGTGCAAGGGAATTTTCCCCAGAGCATAGTGAATGTGATGAAATTTCACTTTGCAAAGAATACCCAATCACTGGCAAAGAATTTTTTTTAAAAAAAGCATTTTTGCTTACACATGATTGGATGATGGAAGTCAGCAGAGCTTCACCTCATTTACTAAGTTCTGTAAATAATTTTCTTGCAAAGCAAAGTGCAACTTCCCTTTCAAAGGGAACAGTAAATTTGCTTTTAGTAAATCAACCCCAACGTGTTCAATGGTTTCAGATCTACAGTGTCCTTTCTCTTATCCCTCTTTACCCTCACCTACATACATTATAATTTGGGGAAAGGGGAATGAGTAACAGTAACTCTTGCCAAAGTAATGTTAGTAGTGAAAATTTTGGTTACATTTTGGTTCGGCGTTTAAAGTGGTTCAAAAGAATTCCCTAATACTTTGTCCACCCCCCCCCCACATCCCAAAACACAGGGATCACCCTTCTTTCTGATCTCACAGGATACACTGAGAGCAGTGGAAGCCATTGGCTCTTGCTGCCATCAGTCAGTTCCTGTGAGGAGGAAGTGGGGGGGGGGGGCGTGGCTGAGCTGCACTGTGCTTTTCTATTGAGGTACACAGCTTGGCTCAGGAGCATGTCTTCACGGATGGCCCCTCAGCGAGGGGTGGCTTGTTGAGGGGGTACCAACTTCACGGGTGGCTTGTTGAGAGGGTACCAACTTCACGGGTGGCTTGTTGAGGGGGTACCCATGGAAAAGGAGGTGCGGCGCTGGTGGGGGTCTCCAGAAAAGGAGGTAAGGGACCGCTCTGTGCAATTCCATTACACAGAGCAGGCAAATATGACATCTTTTTTATTTTAAGAAAGAAAATTGCATTTACAACTGCTTTAAAAAAACATACCAATAGAGTGATTGGAACATGTGGCCCTTTACAACATCATGGCCCTAACTGGTACTATCTTTCCTTATTAGGGAAATTGAATTACAGTATATTAGAGTAGGAATTCCTGTCCCATTGCCTGTGGTGATATTAAAGTGTTTCTAAACCCTCAATAGTAAAATCAGACTGTATATGCAGAATAGCATGCTTGTTAAACTCACTGTGGAACTTAAAGTGGTTTTCAACTCGTGACAACCACTTTAACCTACAGGTAAGCCTATAATAAGGCTTACCTGTAGTTGCCCTGCATATCTCCCAAACCTGTACAGTTCAGGAGATATGCAGTGTATTTGCCGACGTCATTTCGACACATGCGCAGTGAAGAAACGACCTCCGTGCTGTTCCTCCACTGCGATCGTGACGTCACGTGACGTCACGCGACTCCGGCCAGTCACAGTGCCGGAGTCGTGGCCCCAGAAGGAAGAAGGGCAGAAGATGGACGCCGCCAGCACAGCCTTCGTTTGCAGGTAAGTGGCACATAATGGGCTACTATGCGATACACATCAGTCCCTACCCTCAAGGAGCTTACAATCTAAGGTCCCTAACTCACATGCATACATACAGATACTAGGGCCAATTTTAGACATGATCTAATTAACCTTCCAGCATGTCTTTGGAGTGTGGGAGGAAACCGGAGTACCCGGAGGAAACCCACGCAGGCACAGGGAGAACATGCAAACTCCAAGCAGGTAGTGTCGTGGTTGGGATTCAAACCAGTGACCCTTTTGCTACTAGGCGAAAGTGCTAACCACTACACCACTGTGCCGCCCACTACACCACTCCAAATTTCTATATTCAGACCCAGAGGGTAGCCATTTTGCATGGCCAATCTGATGCCAGATTCAGGAATCAATTGCTTTTTAAGCACAATCAGGGCAATAATACTCTACTGCCCAAAGCCAAGCTTCAGCCACATATCATTCTCTGTTCACAGTGTACCTTGATGTGGCACAGAACTATATTCCCTACTTGTAGCTAAATGAGGTGACTCATGCTTTCACCACTGGGCTTTGAAAAACAAATGTATTGCATATTGGTATGAAGAGCTGCAATCACCTCATACAGCTAAATGACACATTCCCTTTTTCTCACTGCCTGCGAAGGCTGGGGATCTGCATTCAATTAGCCGTTTTATTCGGTATTTTTGCTCTAATGCAAAGTGAATTGAGATACGAAGAGTAGCACAAATTTAGAGATAGACATTTTGTCAACTACAAGATGAGGGCAGAGACACAACCACACCTCTGGCGTTTATAAGACCTGCACGGCCTACATCTGATGTGGCCAGGAAGTACAACAGGAGCATGGAAACAAACTGGTTTGCAGCAGACTAGATGTATGCCTGCATAGGAGAATTTGATTCTAAAGATAATGGATGCTCTGCTACTGTAAACATTATAAGGTATTCATGCTTGGAGTTGGGCTATAACAAAAAGTACATGAACTTTAAATCAAGCCTTCACTCACCTCTGTAGCTGTAAACTCTCTGGAATAATTCATCCTCAAAGTTCACAGCAGAGGCAATGAAGCCCAACTCATTTCATAGTTGCATAGTTTGGCTGAAAAAAGACACAAGTCCATCTAGTTCAACCGATAGTTTCACCCTGCTTCCCCCTCCCAGCAGTGATTCAGCAGCCCTTTAGCCTTCTAATCTCTAACCTCCTGCAGGAGTTCAGAAATGGGAAGCAGGGGGATATAAACTGCCAACATTAATTACTTCAGTGCTTGTTGTGAAATAGGGTAAATCGCTCCACAGTGTCTAATGCTACAGTAGTTAGTGAGGGCTTGTGTTAAACCCATTTATTGCTCGTTAAGCAGTATTAAACACAAAAGCTTACCAATCATTAGATGTGATGTCTGCATTAAAGTGATATTAAAGCCTTGGTTTTTTTTTTTTTAAAGAACACATATATTATACTTACATGTGTTATGGTTTTTCACAGAGCAGCCCGGATCCTCTTCTCTGGCCCCATGCTGGCACTCCTGACTTCTCCGTCCCCACAGCAAGCAGCTTGTTGTGGGCGCACCCAAGCAGGCACGCTCCTGAGCCACTGCTCTGTGTGTCCTTTCACACACGGAGCCACGGCTCGAACTCACCCCTACATCTCCTGATTGGCTCGCTGGCTGTGATTGACAGCCAAAAACCAATCAGGAGTTCAAGCTCCTGGAGAGTTAAGGCTCTCGGGGACATTGCTGGATTGAGAGGGGGCTCAAATAAGTGTTAGGGGGGCTGGTGCACACAGAAGGTTTTTTACCTTCATGCATAGAATGGATGAAGGTAAAAAAAATGTGTGCCTATACAACTACTTTAATTTTTGCTATTTAGGCCTATTTATCCTCTGTTTTCACCTTGTGATCTGGCCAGTAATATGCCTCCTGTATTAGGCCTAGTTCACATTGGCAGTGAAATCAGGCATTTGAGGAGTGTTTTTAACGCCCATGAAATGCCTATGCAAATGATACTATGGAGAGCACACAGTGCTGTTCACATAATCAAAATATGAAGCGTTAGCGTAGCTTCGCTTCAAAATTGAAGCCTCGTATTGAGTTTGAAAGGAGTTGAAGCACTTTATATCACAAATATCATATAACGCACCACAACCATGTCGGCGTGTGATTGCAGTGCAGTAGTACATTACAGTTAATAATAGGCATTTGTGGTGCGGTTTTAACGTGGCAAAAACGTGTCACCCGTCCGCAAAGGGCATTTGGGGGAGCTTTTTAAATGCTCATTAAATGCTTATCAACCACACCTTTTGGGTGAAGTTCCGCTTCCGCTCTATAGGCTGACCACAGGTTTACTTTAAAGTTAACAATTTAACATTAACACTAGCAAAAAAAATATGCATGTTGGAACAGAGGAATAAATGTGTTGGATTTGTGCAGATACAGAGGAGAAATAAATGGGAATATGCATGTTTTTTTTGGCGCTTAATACTGTTTTTTGGCGTTTTCTTTCGTGGGTCTTTATCTACATCCTTTATATTTTTGAACTTCCAGTCTATTGGTGAAGTGGAATGTTCAGCCGTGAAACAATTCCCCTCTGTTGGCAGGAATCCCGTGGCCATAAACCTCCACAAATACAGCAGATTGTTCTTCCTGGGATCTCTGACATGGCAGTGATAGTTGTCTTCCGGCCATTCTAAAAATTCCTGTTAATTGCCTCCCTGGAAGTCTTACCTTTGTCATCAGTGGCTGTCTCTGCTCGCTATAACTACTATAAATAAACAGAGGTCTTGACAGATTTTGGTTATGACATGTCCGGTTAAAAACAAAATATCCTTTTCCTATTTACTTGTTGACAAGCCGTCAGAAGCTTGACACAGGCAATGTGTGGCTCATTACAATGAATATTACAGCCTGAATTACTGCACACTTGTTCAATATTTACCACTCATAAATAGTAAATGTATTTTTGTATATTTGCTCCTAAATAGTAAATGTATTTTCTGTAAATTTGCAAAAATGAATGACTTCATACTGCTACTGCTTTTTCTGTCCAGGCTGCAGGTAGAGAGAGGACATCACTTTATTCCTTAATGGTAGGTGGTGTCACCGACCTACCTTGCCGATTGTGAGGGATGGTTAAATCTCAAAACTGGATGGACAGAAATAAAGATCATTTGCCCAAGACTATCCACGGCCCTTGAGTAAGCTGTAAAATGATCTTTATGATATTTTCTATATTTCATAGAATTAAACTACCAGCTGAGTAAATTTACTTGCTGAATTGACAAAATCTAAAATGTTTTTTTAATTTGCCCAGTCCAATTCATAAACCTAAATTAACACCAACTGTGAGTCCCTAAAATCTGTTATATTCCCTCCAAAATATATCAAATGTAAGATACCTTATTGGATGAAAATATTTTGGAGTACAAGAAGTTAATTCCTGCCATGCACTTGCCAATCTTGTTTGTTTCTGGTTTTAAAGCTTTTAGTATTTGACTACAGAGATATGCTGCCTACAGTTTAAATATTTTCCAAGTTTCCATTGATTACATTATCAATATTTGTATAGAAATTAATTGAAATTCTTTTTGAATGGGCTCATTTGAGCCCTAAATTGGCCATGCTGTCAATGCAGGCTATCCAAACCTGATTTGAAATGTCAACTAGTATGCAGGGAATAATTGTGTTCTAGGAGGAACCCCCACAATAATTATACGTAGCGCTGTTTTAAAATATATTTAACAAAAATATGCATTACCTAAGGTTTTTCACATTTGACTAATGCACTGTAAGAAAAAAAATGATAAAACAGTATGGCTTGGTTACGATGTCTATAAAAGTTTTAGGCTTTTGCATATGATTTCGTTATTTGCTTAGATAAATGCTGTTCATCCATAAAAATGCACCTTAGCCCAATGCTTCGCAAATACTTCCTCTTCTTTGAGCGAATCAATGATATACAATGAACTCAGTAGCAGAATGAATATAGAATCACACTGCTTAAAGACATTAGATGAAAACATCCAGGTGTTCAGCCTCATATGAGACTAAAGCATTAAAACTGTATGATAGAAAGGTGTATCTGTGGTTTTGTAGCATCAAATCATATCCAAGATATGATTTATTCATATTCACTCCCCTCCTCCCTCTGACCATTCTCCTCTACTTTTAACCATGCTCTCTCTCCTTCCTGTTTATTTTTCAACTCGTCCATCCATGCTCTCTCCTCCCCATCGCTGACCGCTCTTCTCCACTTCCAACCATGCTCCTTCTCCCTTCTGTTCAATCTTCTTATCTTCCATCCATGATCTCTCTCCTGACATCTCTGACGATTATTCTTCACTTCCAACCATGCTCTCTCTCCTTCTGTTCATTCTTCTTCTCTTCCATCCATTTCCTCTCTCCTCCCATCTCTGACCACTCTTCTCAACTTCTAACCATTTTCTCGCTTCTCTCCTTTCAGTTCACTGTTATCCTCCTCCACCCATGCTCTCTTCTCTGACCATTTTCTCCAATTACAACCATGCTCTCTTGCTTTTCTATTAAAACATCTGCTCTTGCATCCATACTCTCTCCCCTCCCTTCTCTGATCATTCCTTTCTACATGCAACCATGCTCTCTCTGCTTTCTGTTCATTTTTCTCTGCCATAGAATTCAATCCATGCTCTCTCCCCTCCATTCTCTGACCATTCTTCTCCACTTACAGCCATGCTCTCTCTCCTTTCTGTTGAATCTTCTTGTCTTCCGTCCATGTTGTCTCTCTGACCATTCTTCTTCTCTTCCACCCATGCTCTGTCCTCCCATCTCTAACTACTTTTCTCGACTTCTAACCACTTCTTGTCTTCCATCCATGCTGTCTCTCTAACCATTCTTCATATTTTCCATCCATGCTTTCTCCTCCCATCTCTGACCACTCTTCTCGACTTCTAACCATAATCTCTCTTCTTTCTGTTCATTCGTACTCTCTTCCATCCATGCTTTCTTTCCTTTCTTCTCTGACCATTTTACTCTATTTACAACCATGTTCTCACTCCTTTCCATTCATTCTCCTTTGACTGTTCTCTGATACCACCCATCCACTTCTGCCCGTGACCTCTCTCTTCACTTAGTGATCATTCCCCTGCCATTCAATGAGCACAGGAAATTTTTAGCTCGCAAGATTTTTGGCAAGATCAACAAGATTTTTTTTGTGCATTTACCAAACATACTTGACAAAATGCTGTCAATAATATAGTTAACACACTGAAAATGAGAAAATAAGGGAATGTCTTGTTTGGGCTTATACACATTAAGTATTGAGTTTCACATTGCATGAGGTAAATATCAGGAGAATTTGCCTTGTAGTAAAATGACTGCGATAGTAAAAGAATATTATTGTACATGAGTGCTTTAGCATAACAAAGCATCCCCATCTGTGGCATTAGCATTAGCTTATTTGTTTTTATTTAAACAAATAAGAACATTCATTTATTCCTTGCTTTCCTCAGCTTCTAGGGCTCATCACTTCTCCCTGACACTCCAGGTTGTGGGCGGGTCCTTGGCATCTACACATACAATGCAGGGCTATTGCTCCTTCATTGTACTAATGTGACTGCTGACTGGAGAGTCTTAGGGAAGAGGCTTTACAGGCATACAGATGGAGGGAGCTTGCCTTAGTGAGGTAAGTTATAAACCTTATTCCTCTAGCTGTAGACCTCACAAGATCTACAAGTGTATTTTTTTCTCCTTGGAGTGTGTGTGTCTAAACCATATTAAAAATGTCCAGCAACTCCACCCCGTATGCAACCCGATGGATTTAGTTGGTGGTTGAATAAGGGACTATACTGCATAGGTGATTATCTTGACCATAGAGGCTTATGTCCTACTTCGCATTTCATGGGTAACTTGGAGATGCCCTCAACAGAGAATTTCCACTTACAACAAATTTACTATTTTCTTAAATCACTACAGAAAGACAGCTCTGACCTAGCAGCACGCACCATGTTTAAAAACAGGGGCATGCAGAAGACCTCTCTGCAGGGGGGCATCTTTATTCTATACAAATTGTTTACCACTCCTTCTACTAGATTATCTTACCAGGTGGCCTGGGAGAGGAATCTGGACATAGCTCTCGAGGCAGAGGACAGGCTTAAATGGAACACACGTATTCATAAAGGTATTCTTAATGTTGCCTTGATTGAAGCAGGATATAAAGTACATGCCAGATAGTGTTTAGTCTCGGAGTGCCTATCGAAAATGGAGTGTGTGGAGACAGATTGGGGCAGAGAGTTCCAGAGGATGGGAGAGGTTCTGGAAAAGTCCCGGAGACGAGCATGGGAGGAGACAAGGGAGCTAGAGAGCAAAAGGTCTTGGGAGGAGGGGAGAGGACGGTTTGGGTGATATTTGGAGATAAGATTGGTGATGTAGTTTGGGGCAGAATTATAAATGGCTTTGTATGTTATGGTTAGAGTTTTGAATTTTATTTGTTGGGCAATGAGAAGCCAATGGAGGGATTGGCAGAGAGGAGTGGCGGACACTGAAGAGCTGGTAAGGTGGATGAGTCTGGCAGCAGCATTCATAATAGACTGAAGAGGGGATAGCTTGCGGAAAGGTAAGCCAATTAGGAGGGAGTTACAATAGCCAAGGCGAGAGTTAACAAGGGAGTGAATAAGTTGCTTAGTGGTGTCAGCGTTTAGGAACGGGCATAGTTTTCGAGATGTTTCGGAGGTGATATGGACAGTGATTGGATCTGGGGCTGAAAGGACAGATCAGAGTCTAGGATTAGACCTAGTACTTTAGCATGGGGGGGCACTGATGGTTGTATTACTGATCTTGATGGAGAAGTCAGAGGGAGGGGCATGGGCTGGAGGAAAAATTATGAGCTCAGTTTTAGAAAGATTGAGTTTGAGGAAGTGGTGCAACATCCATGCTGATATGTTAGTTACTAAGTTAGTAATGCAAGAGGAGACTGAAGGAGTGGGGTGAGGAGTAGACAGATAGATTTGTGTGTCATTAGCATAGAGGTGGTACTGGAAGCCATGGGAGTTTATTAACAGACCAAGGGAGGAGGTGTAAATGGAGAAGAGAAGGGGTCCGAGGACAGAACCTTGAGGTACCCCCACCGAAAGAGGAAGTTGAGAGGAGGAAACAGAGTTATAGGTCACACTGAAGGAGCGCTGTGATAGGTAGGAGGAGAGCCAGGAGATAGCAGAGTCTTGAAGGAGAGAGTGGAGTTTTTTGAGGAGGAGGGGATGGTCAGCAGTATCAAAGGTTGCAGAGAGGTCAAGTAGTATGAGTATGGAGTAGTGGCCACTGGTTTTTGCAATTAGTAGGTCATTAGTGAGTTTCAGTAGGGCAGATTCAGTGATGTGTAGCAAGCGAAAGCCAGACTGTAAAGGGTGAAGAAGGTTGTTGTTAGTGAGGTAGGAGCCAAGACGATTGTAGACTAAGCGTTCTAAAAGTTTTGATGCAAACGAGTATGTTAAGTGGGTTAGATGTCTGGGCAGTGGAGATGTCCCCACGAATTGCATCAATCTTGTTTTTGAAGTGGTTGGCAATCTAGTGAGCAGTGAGCGAGTTACTGGGTTGAGATGGTGGTAGAGAAAGTAGAGAGTTAAAAGTAGAGAAGAGACAATGAGGACTGGATGACAGAGTATTAATAAGGGTGACAAAGTAGGTTTGTTTGGCAGCATGGAGGGAGGAATTGTCTTTTAAGAAGGCAGATTTATATTGGGTGAATGCATGCTGGGATTTGGTTTTACGTTAAACTCGCTCCAGTGCATTGTTATGTCTCTTAAGATTTCTGGTGTCGTCGGTATGTAATGGTCGGGGTCTGACATTTTGTGTAGTGAGAGGAGCAAGAGAGTCCAGTGAGGATGAAAGTGAACTGTTGTAGATAGAGGTGGCCAGGTCTAGGCAAAACAGGGCTGAGATTTTGTCATGGGGGTGGTCAGCTGCAGAGTAGGAAAGAGAAGGAATAAAGTGGTAAAGGTTTCTGCGGGTAATTGTTTTCTGCTTGGTGGAACAGGTGGTTGGAGACAAGCATATTGTGAAAGTCATGAGGTTGTGGTCAGAGAGAGGAAAGGGAGTGTTGGTGAGGTTGTAGGGGGTGCAAAGATGGGAGAAAACATGGTCAAGGGTATTATCATCAGAGTGAGTGGGGAGTGTCCATTGTGTAAGGTCAAAGGATGAGGTTAAGTTGAAAAGTTGGGATGCAGCTGGGTTGTTAACATTGGCGGGGATGTTGAAATCACCAAGGTAATAGTGGAATTGGAGTAGGAAACTGGAATGTGTTACCTGTGAGGGGTGAGTGAGACTACTATTATGGGAACTGGTACAAAAGAGGGTAGAAACGTGGGGGATGTTGGAGTGGTTGTGAGGGAAAGGAGAGAGACTGGTGTTGGAGTACTGAAAGTGTTATACGAACAGAGGTTGGTGGACAAGGTGGTTCGTCTTTTGTTAATGGGCGTCTTTGGAAATGGTGAAATAAGGAAGAGAAAGGATGAGACGTCGACTGGTGGGGGTACTGTTTTAGAGTCGGGACAAAACGGATCTGGACCGGTGGAGATAGATGTTGTCAAGTGAAAGTAGGAGTGACCTGAGAGAACGAGGAGAGTGATGTGTTTTACAGTCTGGGGCTGGTAATGTATGGCTGCTGTGGTCTTCAGAATTCTCTGTATTGTTACGTGACCTCGCTCAAATTGCATTTTGGTTTAGGGTCGTA
>BLSH010378674.1:492146-502783 GCA_018402905.1 Glandirana rugosa | reverse complement strand
GACCCCCTGAGAGCGAGCAGGGGGGAAAGGACTGGGGTTTTGCACATGTATAGTGGTAGTGAAGATGGGAGAGGGATAATGACGAGAGTAGTGGAGGACGATGATGAATTGGGTGGACGACTGAATGTGTGTTCCTGTCCGTTCATACACGTGAGTATGTGTAGGGTGAGGGTAGAATGAAAGGAGTGAAAAGGTCAAGGACAGAAGTGAGCTTATTGCAGACAGAGCAGGCATTCCAGAGTGCACATTTGAAGGTGGGGGTGGTTTTTGGGAGCAGGGGGATCGAGATAAAATTAAGACGATTGCGGCTGATGCTGGAGGATGGGGGGGTGCCGGGCCTGGGGGTGAGATACTGGAGGACCGGGATTAGGGGAGATATCCCCCGAGGTTAGCAGAAGAAAGAGGGTGAGGAAAGTAAGATGGGAGTGGGATGTGTATGAGTGCACATACTTGCCTGTCCTTGTGTGTAAGTCAGCAGGTGGGTTAAGTAGTAGCAGGAGGTGATGAGAGCAGTAATAGGGAGAGGGTAGAAGTGATGGTGATATGTACACGTTTTGGGGTCAGGAAAGGGGGGACGAGCGAGAGTCCCCCAGGACCATGTGGCCTTATGGAAGATCCAAGTCACTTGATATGGTCTTTTTCTGTCCACCCCCACCCTCCCTCTCTAATTTTGTACCTTTTTTGTCATATGTACAGAGCATGCGAGGATTGTTCACTACTCTGCCAAGTGATTTTTCCCTTTATTTCTCTTCAAAATGATTAATAAAAACAATTGAAACAAAAATTGTCCAGAGGAAACTTTTGCACAATTTTAGGTTATCTGTAAAGTCATCATATAAGTGAATCATTTAGAACATGTTACAACATGATTAGTAATAATTGCCAGATGAAGCTGGCTGTATAAGACAAAATTTACTACCTATGTGTAACAGTATAACTGCCTTATATGTCACACACCATTACAATTCTTAAAAATATATATATATATATATGTGTATTCTGATAATAAAATCATTATTAGTGATTCTGCTGAAGGACACTGCAGTAGACTCAGCTCTCTCACTCTTGAATGATTGGTAAAGCTCATCAATATGACACAGCCAGCCACACTGTCAAATAGCAGCTACTGGTGAGAGAAATACTACATATAGATGTATTATGTTATGAACTAATCTATATGAGTAATTTGTATTTTACTGATCCTTGAACTCAACATCAAAGGTAGATTTTAAAGTGATTCTGCGAGGGAAGCAAAATCAAAGTGTTGAAGAGTATCCCTGCATAATGTAGAAATTGCTTTACTTTTTACATTTACAGTACAGACCAAAAGTTTGGACACACCTTCTCATTCAAAGAGTTTTCTTTATTTTCATGACTATGAAAATTGTAGATTCACACTGAAGGCATCAAAACTATGAATTAACACATGTGGAATTATCTACATAACAAAAAAGTGTGAAACAACTGAAAATATGTCATATTCTAGGTTCTTCAAAGTAGCCACCTTCTGCTTTGATTACTGCTTTGCACACTCTTGGCATTCTCTTGATGAGCTTCAAGAGGTAGTCACCTGAAATGGTTTTCACTTCACAGGTGTGCCCTATCAGGTTTAATAAGTGTGATTTCTTGCCTTATAAATCTTGGGGATTTATTCAAAATTGAAGGCATACTGAACCAGCATGGCTACCACAGCATCTTGCAGCGGCATGCTATTCCATACGGTTTGCGTTTAGTTGGACCATCATTTATTTTTCAACAGGACAATGACCCCAAACACACTTCCAGGCTGTGTAAGGGCTATTTGACCAAGAAGGAGAGTGATGGGGTGCTGCGCCAGATGACCTGGCCTCCACAGTCACCGGACCTGAACCCAATCGAGATGGTTTGGGGTGAACTGGACCGCAGAGTGAAGGCAAAAGGGCCAACAAGTGCTAAGCATCTCTGGGAACTCCTTCAAGACTGTTGGAAGACCATTTCAGGTGACTACCTCTTGAAGCTCATCAAGAGAATGCCAAGAGTGTGCAAAGCAGTAATCAAAGCAAAAGGTGGCTAGAACCTAGAATATGAAATATTTTCAGTTGTTTCACACTTTTTTGTTATGTAGATAATTCCACATGTGTTAATTCATGGTTTTGATGCCTTCAGTGCGAATCTACAATTGTCATAGTCATGAAAATAAAGAAAACTCTTTGAATGAGAAGGTGTGTCCAAATTTTTGGTCTGTACTGTATATTGTTACTGATTAAATTACAGATAAAAATCAGTTTTGTGTTTCTGTGCTCCAGATAGATAAAAAGGGATAAATTAATACAAATCAAATTTTGAGTTGTCACTACAACGGGAATAGAAGAGAAATCTTCCGTTGGGGACACTAGTACAGGTGTTCCTGGTGATAACCAGGGATTCCCTCACTTTTACAGATTTCCTCTTTCCTGTTTATATAATGGGACAGAAAGTAAAAAGAAATCTACCCAATGGCAATATGGATGGAAAAAAAAAACTGCCAGGGGTTAGGAGTACTTTTACTGTACCCAAAATAAAAAAAAGTTCTACTTCAACCCCTATGCGCTAATGGTTCACAAATATGCGGCCTCTCGGGGGGTGGGCCCTGATGCCGAGCAGCCGAACATTTGCATACTGATTTGCAGACGCAGCTATGCTGAGAGCGCACTTCTGGCACAGTTACTGGTGGCTAACAGAAAGCTTTCTGATCGCGTGATCGCCGTAATGGTCACTCACAGCGCATGCCAAATGGACCCTCTGCACACTGCTACACCCTTCCCAGCAAACTATGCAATGTAAAACAGGAATATTTAGTTCACATATATAATATATGTTTAAGCTGACCAACTCCGTCAAAGTAATCCCTCTTCTGGCCGGTCCTACACAGCCTTGCCACTGCAAATGCTATGGTGGACACCGTGCCAACCTGGGGCATAAAGACACAAGTCACTCACGGCAGTCATATGATTATAGACCCCACCTCCCAGCATCTGAAACCTCTTAAGGGGCTGGGAGATGCTGTGCAAAGGGTTTAATAAATGCATTCCGAATAGAGCTTTCTTTTGCTTTCTTTGGGTGCATAAATCTCCTCCTCAAGGTCTCCTTCGACTTGTAAAGTTTCCTGACGTCGCTAACTACCAGGCCACCTGTGACTTGACTAGAGTCATTGACTGGTATAACTGGCATAGACATAGTCCACTCAAACAATGGGTGACTATTGAACAGGCTGTGACATTTGTTCCATTACCTGCCCTGCATCTCATCCTACCATTGGTGTTACCTAGAGTATCTGCAGAAACTTCTTTCCAGATAAATCAATCTCCCCTGCTCCATCTCCCTGTCTACCAATTCTGGTTAATCCTTCCTCTGTGCAAAACGTGGATAACTCATGCTTTGGAGCCCTAAAACAATGGTAACTTTTCAGAGCTCATAATTTCATAACCACTGGCCCACTATGGAGCAGCTAGCGACAAACCCCTTTCTGTCTACTCTAAATGTCTGGAGTAAGGTCTAACTTTTACACCTTTTGGCCCACCTCTCCCTAGCATCAGCCCTTTCATGTGATCTCACACAGTTTGAAAAACTGTGTGACTCAATCTTCAAATTACTTTTTTGCCTGAACAAACTGACAGAATACTCCTTTTCACATACAAAACCTCTATCCGTTGTAAATACCAGGCATCTGATTTTAAAATTCTGACAAGATGGTATTATGCACCACACAGTCTACACAAAATGTTCCCACAGAGTTCAGAACTACATTGGAGATGCAGTGACGCCGTTGGAGACATATTGCATGTTTTTTGGTCCTGTGATAAGTTTTGCACATTTTGGTCTGAAGTATGACGCATTGCACAGAAATTTACAGACCATGAGCTCCCATTAGACCTTTCCTTCTTTCTTTTGCACCATCATAACTTCTTTAGTTTATCTTATTGAAGTTAAGTATTGGCACATATAATCAATGCAGCCCATAGCTGTATCCCGGACCTTTGGAAATAACAGCTGATACCTTGATTCATTTATGAGATGTAAGGTCTGATATCAACTGAAAAGGACTCCCGTGAAAAATTATGGGCACTGTTTTTTTGGCATGAGTTCTTATATACTTCTTAATATAGGGAGCTGTTGTAAGGACGGACCCCCCTTATTACTGATCTTCCCTATATCTCTTCACCACTATTCTTTCCACTCTCTTCTCAAAATTGTTTTCAGCAAGGTTATTTTCCTGAAGATTTGTTACTACCACAAGTCTCAGCAACTTTCTGTAAATCGTTGTGGGTATGCTGAGCATTTATATGATTTTTGATGGATAGGATTTATGTTCCAATTATTTTGCTGAGCATTTACATGTCTTCTTGTAGCAATGGATTTCTTATGCTTGAAATTCCACCTTATGTTTGGAATTCTGTATACTTTTTGTATTGATATATATTTAAAATTAAAGTATTGGCAAAAAATAAGTACCCCATCTTGTCAGGGAGGTCTATGCCATGAAGCAGAGTGGTGCAAATCTCAGGACTGGAGAGACAGAAACACAAATTCTTTGACAGATAAAACAGCTCCCACATATGCATCTATTCTGTGCATTTCCCTATATGCCTGGAGTTTGTCTTTAAAGCTGAACTTAATTCTGTCCATCAAAATTAGGTATTTTTAATCCTTATGCTGCTAGCATTAGTCAATAGATAGGTACAGTATATATACTTTTTTTTTTTATTTCTTCAGTTGTTCCTGGTTTCTGGTCTAGACCAAAATTATGTCATACATCTCAGGGGTATATAAATAAGACTATATATGAACACACTTCCATCCTGGGTACATAGTAAAAATAAAAAAGTTTGGGACTTTGAATGAGGCACATGACAGACCATAGGATAGGAGTATAGGCGTATTTATTATCACAATAGTAACCATAGTGCAAGGTAATAAAAGTATAGAAATTCATATATATGCAGACTGGAGTACATTTCATATATGTACAGATGTAAACATTACATCTCAGGAGTCTTCATGGAATGTATGACACTGTGGGGTTGATTTACTAAAGCTGGAGAATGCAAACTGTGGTGTAACTCTACATAGAAACCAATCAGCTTCCAGGTTTTTTGTTAGGCCTGTTGCACACTGCAGCTTAAAGTGGTTGTATACTCTCCTATCGTTTTCAGCTAAGGAAGCTGACATCTTAGCCTCTGTTTAATCTGCAACTGCCATGATGCTGCACATGTGATCCATTATGACACCACCCATTGGATGGTTTGCTAGTTTGGCTGAGAGCACAATGAAGGGGACAGCTAGCATTTCCGGCATGCCGGGAATATTAACTCTTTTTTGACACTATCAAATCGATGGGTAGACAACTGCTTTAAAAATGCTCAGTACAGCTTATTTTTTTACTGAGCTAAAATACAGGCCATTAATTGTAATGTGCCTATACACACAGGTGCATAAACAAGCGCCGTGTATTCTTCAGTAAAAAAACCCCAGAAAAATCTGCATTTTTGGTCAGTAATTTACCCCTCATGCGCACATAAACGCGTATATGCGTGTGTTTGCATGTGGATGTCCATAGCATATAGCGAATGTGAGCATACGTTTCTACGCAAATACGTGTGTATGCGCGTCCACATATGCATGAGAATATGCCAAATACATACAAAAAAGAAACGGCTGAAAAAGTAGACGCTTAAACAGGAGTATCGTGTGCAAGAGGCCTTAAAGCTTAATTGAACAAGCTGAAGTTAGAAGCTGTTTGGCTACCACCGTACACATCTGCACCAGATTTTGTACTAGTTTTACTAAACCAACCCCGGACAGACTTGGCAATGATTTTTAACTAGTGAATGGCTGTATAATAAAGAGTTAATTTCATAAATTGGATTTCCTTTTATTTAATACCCAGTTTGTATTCTTTTTACTTTTAAGTGCTAGTTAATTGCTAAGCCTCTCAAAAGGGGTGTAAGTTCTCAATTTCCACCGCTATGAGTGCCAGTCTGGGAGGAAGCTCATCCTGGCTCCATCCCAGACTGGCACTCCCAGACTGTGATCACTGGGTATGAAAAAAGTCTCCTTTTAGCTGTGCATTTGAACAATCCCTCTGATCAATGTGTAACACATTGGTCAGAGGGATTGTTCAAATGTGTGGCTAAAGGGAGACCTTTTTCACCTACCTGTCAGTGCTGTTCAGTGGAGGTACACTTATGTGTATATATTTGTCGAGTCACCTTGTTTTTAGATGTAAAGGCTAAGCTCACACAACATTTATGAGTCTATTTATATTTTTTTCACAGAAGATTCACTCAACTTCCACCCAGGATTCATAGCTAAATCCAGTTAGAATTTTCTAAAAAATATAAATAGACCCCTAAGTATTAAACTTTGAGTTGAAGCACATGCCAGCTACTTAAAAGGATTCCTTGACACAACCATTATTTTAGACCTAATTTAGTAGTCAAATGTATTCCCCAAATTATTAATAATAGGAAACAAAAAATCTAAATGTTAATGTATAAATCCATTTTTAGGAAAAATGATGAACAGGAGTAAGTTCTTTAACGCTTCTTCATCATAACTTGGTGTAGACTCACTTTAATTTAATGGGTGCCCCTCTATTCAAAACGCATATTCAAAAATACTACTCAAAAGACAGTAGGAAATTACTGCACACTGCTACCACTAATCCGTACAAAGATACTAAATAACATTTATTTATCCACAAATAATAGCTAACTTAGCACTTGGTGTTGTATATGGGGTGTTGGGTTTATAGCAATCACTTAGGTACCCAAGCAAACTTTTTTTGTGTTATGTCGTCATTCATTATTTGTGGAAAAATAAATGCTATTCAATATTTTTGTAAGGATTGGTGGTAGCAGTGTGCACATTTCCTACCATCTGTGTGTGCTCTTTTGAGCAGTATTTTTCAAATATAAGTCAACTATTGTTGGGAAAAAAACAATCCAACGCTCTTTAGTCAAATACAGTATGTTGCAAGGATTTTAGCAAACTTCATCACAAAGTTTTACCTGTTGAAATCTCTATTGAAACTCTCACATATTTTCCACTTAATTTTAATTTCCTGGAGCCACTTCCTAATTGGAAGTGAAATGACCTTCCTGCTGTAGTTATAAGATCAGTCCCAATTTTATAATTAAAAGGGAAAACGAATTGTAACCGCATAAATTAAGAGGTCCATGTATTTCTCAGGGCAGTTATATCTTGGCTGTTTAGTTAACATATTAATATTTTCTATGAAAAACGTGCTTGCTTCTGTAATTTTTTTGCTTGGCATTTCAAAGAATCTTTTAGGAAAAATCAGATCTCTCAAGGGCATCATCTATCAGAATCTGATATAGACCTATATATGTATATGAACTTAGGCTGATTATGACTGACCTATTGAGTATAGCTGACCCTGGTGTACCTTCAGCTTAGCTGTTTTTAACGCTTCCGCAATGTTCTGTCCTAACTCATAGAATGTTATCTTTGCATGATGGTCCACTTCACTCTTGTTCAGTTGCCAGAGTACAGGAAGTTATAGTTCCCATGTAGTTACCCATACTGTAAGTCTGAATAAAGACATCTTGTTCTTTTTTATTTATAGAGTCTTCAAACAGGAAGCAAAAGAATGAAAAGTTCAGCGAGTATCAGCATCACTGCTAAGGCCAAATTAATCAGTTTGAACCTGCAAAAAAAGATAGTGAAGATGTTGCTATGGATTTTAGATTTATTTAGGTCCATGAGCATTAAATAGCAATGTTCTTCGTACAAACACATTTTCTTGTTGCCTAGCTATAAGTTTAGGTGCTCTTTGGGTTGCAACAACATTTTTGAATAAAAAAATATAATTTTGAATCAACCAAACTGTTTCTATGCTTTTATAATAAATTTGGATTAATGGAAGTAACTTGAGAATTGATTGTTGCTTACAGTATTTTTTATTAACAACGTATGGTGAAAAGTATACTATAGCATTTTTATTGAAAATAGGTTTTGTGGGTACTGAGATTATTTAAATGGAGCTATGGAAGCTGCTTCTCATGTACCTTATTTGCCTTTTAGAAGTAAGAAGTAATACGTTTTGGTTTGCACATAAGGGATGTAGATTACACAATCTGATATTGGTAGTGGTCATTTTGGTGTCATTACATTATGAAATGTCATTTATGTAGCCCAAAACTTGATGGAAGATTATGTAATTAGGATAGAATCTTAAAAGACCCCTGGAAACCCTGGGCACCTAGACTGAAATGTTGTGAGGCTTTTTTTAGAAGCCTGATTTGTGTGTGATAGCGCTGGACTAATAGAACTGAAAGTTGGTAAGGTGATTTTTCCTTCAAAGAAGCAGTTCTGTGCTTGAAGTTTAGTATAGGTGAACCCAGTTCTGGTCCTAAGATGCTACCTCTCTGATGTGTACTGAAGAGCGTGTGGTACAAAAGTTTAAGTCACTTGAAGGATTTTTTGAAAAATTAAGGCTTCATTCACACAGTTGTAAAAATTTTACTGATGTTATTACACGTGTTTTCTATGAGAAAATTTCCTGCATAATGATAAGTAAAATACTTGTGTATAGATATGTTTAAACGCGTAAAAACGCATATGCGTACATTATGATAATTTATTTTTCCTCTTTGTTCAGACTTAATTTACGCGTATATATATATATATATATATATATATATATATATATATATATGCAATTATACGCATAACTGCGTAAAGCACAGATGAATGCAGTGCATGTTTAGGCACCTGAGTGAATGGCTCCATCGAAAACAATGCGACTGTGTTCAGATCCGTAATTAAAACCACTTGTATATGCATTTTTACGGCCATCTGAATGAAGCCTTAATGGCTAAAATGGTTAAAAGCATCAAATACAGCCATGTATATGGCTTCAAGAGAAAAAGCCTTTCCCTTCTTCAGGGTGGTCTTCATCAAGCCTTAACATTTTGTTGTGATTTATATTAAAGTGTTACTAAACCCACAACAGTAAAATCAGTCTGTATATGCAGTAAAACATGCTTGTTATACTCACTGTGGAACCTAAGGGGTTAATCATCTGCATTGTGTAAAAAGGCTGTTTGATGCTGTCTTCTCTTATCCTCCCCTTCTTCCACTGTCCTCAATCTGTATACTGATAGTACAGAAACTTGGGGGCAAACTGCACATGCTCAGTTTGGTGTGCATTGAAAGATACATTTTGTTGGGGAAGGGGAGGGCATATGATCAGCACAGGGCCAGTCAGCACTGTCCAGACAGAGGGCCAGGGGTCCTGAAGCCTCATAGGACAGTCATAGTAGAATGAAAACTCCTCCTACAAGCTTTAACCAGACAATGATAAAAGTCACAATACTGCTATATACTACTGATGAGAAAAGGCATTTAGCAGTTTATATTTACTAAAATAATTGCATGTCCATGTTCTGTGTACTGTGGGAGAAATATAGGGTCATGGGTTTAGTAACACTTTAACATCAAATGATAAAGCCTTAAAGAAGGGGGAGACTTTTTTTCCCAATAATGTGTTGGCTATATTTCATGCATTTAATTAAATGTTTCAAAAAGTCCTTCAAGTGAGATGAATTGTTGTACCAGGCGCTCCTCAGTACACATCTGAGAAGTTTTAGAAGAAGGTCAGCAGTGGAAACCAACTTCATTATCTCATGACCGTTTTTTTAAAAACTATTTCTCAGGAAACAACATTGTTTACTATCTAATGAAACAATAAACAGTATGATCTTATTAAAATAATTAACACAAAAGGGAAGGCAATTGTATATAATAAACCAGAAGGCACACTTATGCCTAAGTTTCTCATTATTTATATTTTAATTATACTTTCTGTTGAGTACGGTGTTTGTTATTAATTTTCGCAGCTTAACCTTCTCCCTCTTCGACATTCTTTAAATGCATGTCACGTTCTTCTACATTAAAAAAGAAGTTACTGATATGCTAGGCTGTGCATTAGAAGGTATTATGTAACATAATCTTCTTATTTACTTCCATGCTAGAAGACAGATACCGTCTTTGTGAATGGATTAGCGATTATTTCTCTTAAAACAAAAGCAAATGTAGCCACTTTCGAATATATTATTATACTATGTGCCGTTTAGCAGATTATTGGCTAAAGTCTGTCAGACACAAATGTTGCTTTATTTAATGTAGTTGTTACCAACCGGTGGCACTTGAGCTGATGTTCTTCAATAATTTCCAGCATGCTCTGCCAGCATGTTGCCAAGACGGATGTGTAAACGATGGACATCTGCTTTATTACATTGAGTTTAACATTAGTGAATAGAGAGCTAGCTTAAAGGTCCTTATGATTAATATGTCCCAACAGCTTTGTGCAGTTCTATTTCATTCTTCTCATTAAATATACAAGTGGGTTTATGAAGTGTTTCACGCATCTAGTTTTTCCCAGAATGTTAGTGAAGATGTACTAGGAGGCGTTCTGTGCACAGTTTGTTCTGAATTCTGTTTAATAAGTCTTCTTAGTCTTGTAGCTGATATAAAGAAAAGGTGGTGTGAACAGGATTCAGGAAATAAAGTCCAGCTCTATTCCAAATTTCTCTTTTTTTAGTTTTGGATATAATGGGGAAAAGGTCAAGATTTTTTTCTCTTTAAACCTTATC
>BLSH010378674.1:479398-492136 GCA_018402905.1 Glandirana rugosa | reverse complement strand
CACACTTTTGATAAAAGATACAAGGTCATGTGAAGCCACGTCATTTTTACGTCGTACGAGATGTAAAAAAGACGTGGCCTTGGACTGGTCATTAACTGGTCTTTGACTGATGTGACCCCACTTGATCTCGGTAACCTTATGTACCTTTTGTGACACGTACGTAAAATCACGTCTTTTTTTCGCGTGTCTTGACGTAGACCATACTTGATCGTGAGTTACGTCTTTTTTTCGCGTGCCTTGACGTAGACCACACTTGATCGTGAGTTACGTCTTTTTTTCACGTGCCTTGACGTAGACCACACTTGATCGTGAATTTAACCCGAACGATTTTTGAAATGTCCGGGTCCGGGTCCGTGCCACGGACACCCTAAAGTTCGGTACGGACCCGAACGTTACAGTCCGGGTTCGCTCAACACTAGTTAGAACCTCTCTCAGGTCCCTTTAAGTGCTAGTTCACACCAGATGCAGTTCCGTGCACTTTTTTTCTGCATTGAGTGCTAGTTCACACCAGATGCAGTTCCGTGCGCTTTTTTTCTGCATTGAGTGCTAGTTCATACCAGATGCAGTTCTGTGCGCTTTTTTTCTGCACTAAAATGCATGCACAGTGTTTTCCATGTATTCCAATGGCTCTAGTTCACCCCAGTGTAGTCAGTTTCTGGTCAATTACTGGTCAGGTTCCGGTGCAGAAAAAATGTAGAGCATGCTGCATTTTTACTGCACCGAAGTGTACTGGAACATAGAAAATAGTTTTCACACCACACGCAGCTCCAGTGCATTTTTGATACAATTTGCTATGTTCCAGTACAGTTCTGTGCAGTAAAAATGCAGCATGCGCTACATTTTTATCTGCACTGCAAACTGACCGGAAACTGACTGCACTGGTGTGAACTATATGCTCTACTTTTTTTTTCTGCACCGGAAACTCACTGCACTGGTGTGAAATAGAGCCATTGGAATGCATGGAAAATACTGTGCCTGCATTTTTAGTGCAGAAAAAAAAGGGCATGGAACTGCATCTGGTGTGAACTAGCGCTTAAAGAAATTTCCCCTCACTTCCGGTCCTGGGTCTGGGTGTCACGGTGATAGGAAGAAAGAGAAACTCTCCCCAGTAAAAATACAGACAGGAATACAAATTAGACAAAGATTTACTTGTACAAGAACACAGATAACACTCACCTTTGGTTATGTTGGATGCCCGGTGTCCTGATGCCAATGGGATTCCTCTATAATGACATAGGGGCTGACAGGAGGAACCACATAGCTCAGGGGGAGACCAAGCATACAACACTCCCAGAATGATCATATGCAAAACTTTCTTTTGGTGCTGAATTTCAAGTATGAACCCCACCAGGCCACATTTTATTAAATTCCAAAATTCAGAAGAATGCAAAACAAACGTTGAAGTCAAACCCATGACAAAGTGCATGGTAAAAAAATATATTTACTGTGTATATATATATATATATATATCTACGTGGCCATAAACCTATCGACTTAGGCCATAGGTGAAGTCCTTCAATAAGATAACTTGCATAAATATCAGCATAGTGGAGTCATCGCCCACTAGGCCACTTTGAGAACATATTAGGTAACTGGTAATCTGGGAGCTAATGTAATATTTCTAAGCACACGTTCTTGTGGCTTGCCCATACCTGGCGAGAGCCTCAGGGATAAGAAAAAGTGCTATGAACTTTTGTCATGAAAGGACCAATGAAGGAGGCACATGTGTCAAGACCACATGGAACACAGCCCATGCTTTAGTATTAGGGGTAGCTGCATCCCTCAACAAGACAAAAGGGCTGCAGGAAGGATGACCTGCTGGAAAAGCCATACTTAACAAGACAGCACATTCATCTCTTTTAATAATTTATTATGTGGCACTCTACAATTGATATCAATCATATTGAGGCGGTCACAAAATGGCAGGCTAATATCAAATTAAATGTGACGTGGTTATGATGTAATTTCATGTATAGTTTAATATTTAAAACACCTAATCAGATTCTTATACCTTTTTAGTAATATGTTCCTCCTTTAGAGTCACATTGAATCTGCTACGTAAAATCATACAAGGTCAAATGACTCCTTACTTCCATGAGTAAACCCATCTTTTTCTCCTTTGTCTTTCAGGTGTTTCCAATGCTATAAGTAAGAATTAGGACAGAAGGAGCAGGATGAAAATATGGCAGTCCTGTTGTTGCCACCAAGTCCTGACATTTTCCGCCGTTTCACCCCAGAATCCTTGGCTGCTATTGAGAAGCGTATTGCTGAGGAACAGGCCAGAAGCGCCAAGCAGGAATACCGAGAAGGAGAGGACAATGAAAACAATGAAGGGAAACCAAGGCCACATCCCGACTTGGAGGCCGGCAAATCGCTGCCTCGTATCTATGGGGACTTTCCACGTCATCTCATTGGACAGCCCCTGGAGGATATCGACCCTTACTACAAGAACAAGAAGGTGACACCAGATGGGAATTCAGCTTTTTATCTCCGGAGGGGAATCAGTGGTCACACTGTATTGAGCTTGAGAAAGTAGAAGATAGTTTATTCTATTTTGATATTTTGAAGAGCTTATCTTTATAGCATTGCTGATGCCCCAAACACAGAGGATGCAGTCATTGTATGTCCTAGCCAAACATAGAATTTTGCAGTATTGAAGACTTGAGGTGTTTGCGGTATACTGTGGCTATATAGCCACACAAGTGGTAACCTGTGTACTTGTGGATGTTAGTAGTAACTGTAATCAAAGGTCATTTATGAGGATGTCGATAACAGCCAACATTTCTTGTCAGAATATGGCATAACTTATTTTTTATTCTCCTAAAAAAAGCACCAAAACTATCTTAGATCTACCACAAAGGGAAACTTTGTTCATTCATATGTTTTATTCTCACAAGTTAAATAAATTAGTATTTTAGATAATATTTTTTCATTAGCTGCATTAAATCCTTATGTTACAAACAGTAATACAGAGTTCCCCCGTGTCACAGATTGTGATGAGCGTCCTGTACTTTCTAACAAGAAAGCCCAGCACTAGCAATAGCACTGCAGACTGCTTCTGCACGATGAAGATGAAGATCGAAAAGGGCACTCGTCATTGATGATTATAACTTGCAGTGGAGTGAGGACACTTGCGCTAAAGAGAATAAAAAACAGTGGGCTTTATTTACTAAAACTGGAGAGTGCAACATCTAGTGCAGCTCTGAATAGAAACCAATCAGCTTCCAGGTTCAAAGCTTAATTGAACATGCAGAAGTTAAAAGCTGATTGGCTACCATGCACAGCTGCACCAGATTCTACATTTTCCAGTTGTAGTAAATCTCCCCCTATGTGTCTTTAAGAGAAAAGTTTCATGGGCATCTTTAAGAGCTGGGATATTGTTACCTGAAAATTGCAGGATCTATTTCCTGTGCTAATATGAAAGGGTTTGATTCACATTAAAATTGATGTCAGTGATGTGACCTTGCGCTAATATAGTATTTTGTTTTGTATGTACATGTAGACAATTATTACCTGGTCCCAGTCAATCTGACACCACTGATAAGTATAGATTTTATGGTTAGTCACATCTGCCTGCAGCCCCTATATGCATCTGGCCTCCAGCAAAAGTTTCTGATCAGCTAGTTGTTCAGATAAATACCTGAACCTTTACATGGAGTTCCACTTTAACATCAGTTGATTTTTTTTTTTCGTTTTATTTCGATTAGGGGTTAAAAAAAAGAAAAAAATAGGGTTGAGTCCTGAATGCCTGGCGGCTCTACTGCCCCTGGAATGCGTTGCACTGTGGATTTGACTGGCTGGGTTGTAACTTTTAAAAATGAGATTTTCCACAATAAAAGTTTGTTTTGAAATATTTTCACTGCATGTTCATACTTTGTAAATACTTTAGGCCCCTTTCACGTGGGAGCCTCCCTGAAGCAGAATCTGCATACTCAGCGGGGGATCTGTCCACTGATCCCTGCTGAGCAGGCGGATGACAGGTCCCTGTCTGCACCGCTAGGCAGAGTGGACACAGACACAGTCCTGCTCTCCTCTATGGGGCAGTCGGGTGGAAACGGATTGCCTTTCCATTTCTATCTAATCAGATCCACCAGACAGATGGGGAATAAGGTTCACCATCCGTCCATTTTTGATGGACAGGATCAGATCAGATCAGATAGCGGTGGGTATCAGCGGACATGTCTCCTGACATCCACCATTCCATGGAGAGACTGGAGGATCCGATCAGGTCAGCCTGAAAACCTGACAGGTGGACCTGATCGGATCACCCCTGTGAAAGGACCCTTAGAGTGCATGATCTGGGCACAGGTGCACTTTAAATCATTTAAAGCACCAAATTCACTGGCTGACCGTCTCATTTGCAGGTAGACACTATGGGCAGACATTTTTGGGGGTGAGTTTTGTAAGGATTATTATTTTTTTGTTGGGGGGGGCATTGTGTAGAAGATCCAGTTTGTATGTTATTAATCTCTCCTGATATATGTTCCTTCAGTGTTTGCCTATGCTACTTTCCTCCTACCCTGTGCTCTAACATAAACATGCATGTTAGTTCAGCAAAGCCAACCTTGCAAATGTATTAACGTCTGCACCCCTTAGAAGATTTTCTATCCTAATGGGGTTATAATTGTGCCCGTCAATGTCCAACTGCTGTCTAAAGTTTATAACCAGCCTTAAGTCATAAGTATTTAGACTGGCAAAAATACCATTCTTTAGTGTAAAACAGAGTGTCAAACATGTAACGGGTATATGTCAATCAGACGTTTGTTACAGTACAGGGTTATGCAAATGTATTTCTGATTGGTTCCTATAAACACAAACTGTATACTGTTCCTAGCAACAAAATTATGGTTCATCTTTCATTTTCTAAACTGTTTTAGAAGATGCTTGATTGCAGGATGATGTTTGATGTCAGTTGAACTCCAGTCTTACATTCAACCTTTTAAAGTTATACAGGCTCCGGTTCTGTACTGAAATTGCTATCTGATTTTCCTGCACACTGTGAGCTTCTCACAGCATGTTAGAAGCTGCAGCAAATCAGCTAGAACCCACCTTATTTCCTAGAGGGCTTCCAGCATCATCTGGCCTTTGCTCCTTAGTTTTCCTGTCCCTTTTCATATACAGTGGAACCTCAGATTGGGAACATAATCTGTCCCAGGAGAGTGCTTGTAATCCAAATCACTCCTATATCAAAGTAAATTTCCCCATAGGAACCAATGGAAACTCAGAAACGCTTGGGAACTTCTGACACTTTCAGTATTTCCAAGTATTTCTGAGTATTTCCGAGTACTTCCAAGCATCTCTGAGCCTCAGCAGCGCCCCTGCACCTCTGGCCACATCTTGTATTGCATGCACAGAGGCTTAATCCTGCTCGTTTTGCGAGACAGCGCTCGCAAGCCGAGTCAGGATTTTTTAAAAAAAAATGCTCGTATTGCGAAACGCTCGTTAACCGCGTTGCTCGCAATCCGAGGTTCCACTGTATTAGATTTCACTTCTTTCAACCATAGAGGCTCTGCATCACACGTGGGCATTACTTATGATAATCTGTGTGCAAAGGCAAGCTGCCCAGGATAGCCCACACGTCTAGACTGTCTTCCCCCTTATTAAAGCAAATGTAAGCGGCAACTGTGGTGAAAAAAAAAACACCTGCAAGGCAATGGCATAATACTAGCACATTATGAAATACTCACCTTGGAACAAAGCCCTCCAGCTCTGTACTGTCACTGCTGAGAGGGCTGACATCTTCCCCCGGTCTTTCTTCCGGGTTGTGCGCTCCGGCTATGTGATTGGTCGGATCCGCGATGATGTCACTCCCACGCATGCGCAGGAGCCCTCGGTTCCGGCACAAAGTTCTGAAGGACCAGCAAGGTATGCCGAACCTTCAGAGCGCATGCGCCAGTGACTTAACTGGTGGCATCCAGGGTGAATATCTCCTAAACTGTGCACGTTTAGGAGAAATTCATTTTAACCTACAGGTAGGCCCTATTATAGACTTACCTGTAGTTAAAAATGACCAAGCATGTCCGCTTTAAGAAGTTTTGATATTTGCATAACTTCTCCTAAGAGCCAGTCCACTGCTTGAATTGGGGCTGAGGGCTCTTGAGAGGAGTACTGAGATAGGGGGGTTATTTACTAAAACTGGAGAATGCAAAATCTGGTGCAGCTCAGCATAGAAACCAATCAGCTTCCAGATTTTATTGCCAAAGCTTAATTGAACAAGCTGAAGTTAGAAGCTGATTGGCTACCATGCACAGCTGCACCGGATTCTGAGTGCTCCAGTTTTAGTAAATCAACCCCAAGGTGCCGTAATATTTGCAGGACGCTATGTACAGCAGTACTGCCCCCCCCTCCCAACAATTAATCATATGCTTGCATCGCCTAGAGATGCACTGAGACCCAGTAATGCTACCATTAGGGCTAAAATAAGGCATGTAATGAAAACAGAAATGCTTATTTAAATAGTTCATTAGTATAAGGGGAAAGGAGGAACCAAGGTAGACAAGACGTTAGCCGAGTAAACTTCAGCATTACAAATTTCAGTTGGTTTTATCTAGTCAGACTTGTGGTATACAGTGTATCCTCAAACGTATTTTAACGCATGACTTTTTTTTCCCCACTTTTCTCTCTAGACCTTTATAGTACTAAACAAAGGGAAGACAATCTTCAGATTTAGTGCCACACCTGCTTTGTATATAATTAGTCCTTTCCATCCTGTAAGAAGAGCTGCAATCAAAATTTTGGTACATTCATATCCTTTCATGTTAGACAACATTCTCTCTGAAGTGCTGACTCAGCATCATGTACCACATGCTATCTGAAAATGCCATCCATCTGTTCTGTGCAGTATGTGCAAACTTGACAGTAAAAATAGGCATAAATAAGATAAAAACAATATGGGAGTCTCTTTGCAACCTATCATTTTCTTTTAAAAAGGGGTTTCCAGATTTATTTTCCTAATAAACCTATAAATGTACATTTTATTTTTAGTGAGTATGCATTTTGCGGTATTATGATTAAAACTGAACTCCAGGGAAAAAAAGCTAACTATATAGATGAGTTCATATATGGTAGCTGTTCTCGCTGCCAATGGGCTTGTATCTATGTCCATCGATTCGTGAAATTTACACAGCTCTGTGTGATCATATTAATGTTTTTCTGAGTCAAGAATTATTTTAGCCTGCATAAAAAATTGTCTGCTCCCCTTGTTAAGACACCAGAAAATCAGCAAGGTACAAGGCTATATATGAAATTAGTAAAAATGGCTGCAACCATTTTATTTAGATCATTTCCAATGGAACATAAAATCAAGCTTTTTAGAAGACACTTAAAATTTGGAACAAGTGGACTATTCAGAAGGGATGCAGCTCTGTATGAATAAATTGCAGACCTGTCACAATATACACCAATGGTATCATTTGTTGTCCTTTCTGAGCCAGTATCTCAATTCAGAAAATAGATGGTGACCAGGTTTGATGCCTGAACAAAAATGGCGCTGTTCTTGTAAAAAGAAAAGCAGATAAAGTCAGTGATAGTACTATGATCTCTGAGTGTCCATGAATACCTGTATGTATTACAGTATTACATTACTAGCTATGCATGTACTTAACATGAGAAAATATATTACTTTAAACTACAAATGTTCACAAATGTCTAAAATACTTTAGAAAGACTATACATTTCTTTAAAAAAATAAGCACAGACAAATTCTGCTTATGTGAAGAGCAGCATTTGGTAGTATGAGGAATGCTGTGCCAATATTCCATTTGCCACAGCATTCCTAACTCCACCTTCATGGGGAAAAAATAGCAAATAAAGAAACAATAATATAGCATATACAATTGTAATACAAGTCATATTGTAATTGAAGGCTATTAAAAATTACCTTTCCTTTTCAATCTGCAGGTCTGTAATTGTCTGTAAAATGTGCAATGCAATATGGCTATCTGGAGGTATTCTATACACAGAATGTGTACAGATCACCCCCCAGAAACGTAATTTCCTGCTTGTGTGATTGGCTCACTGATTTTCCCAGAAGTCTGCCCTAAGATACAAGTCAGATTTCAGGTATCCCTTGCGACTTAAATGTCATTTTTGGTGAGATACTTCCAATAGGAAATCACATCTAAAAGGATGCAGGCCCAGCATCTTTCCTCATTAGAGCCCTGCAGGTGCACAGCTGATTGATAATTATGAAACGACTCCCATTAGACTCACGTTCCCACATGGACACAGACAGATACACAGGGATTTCTTCAGTATAACAAAAGGTAGGAATCTGCAACAAAGTTTGTTTGAATCCTTGCAATGTACATAGATCACCCAGGGGGAATTTTTTTTTCTCAACAAAAGAGTTACGCTTTAACCACTTGCCGCCCGTCCTCAAATGACGGGGGAACGGTGCGGCTCTTGTTCTGAGTGGTCGTCATATGATGGTGCACCTGAACAGCCGCTCCCGTGTGTCCCACGGGGGCGAGCAGTGCGGCAATCGTGGCCACACCGTATTACTAGGACACGCCGCAACCCTGATCTCTGTAAAGAGTCACTCTCGAGGCTCTTTAACCATTTAGCCATGTAATCAGCTGTGTCCAATAATAGTTGGTGACATGTAAACACAGAAGTGTTGGTAATCGGCTCTCATCGCCTCATACTGACAGCAAGACAGCAATCAGGGTATTTGTGCCCTGATTACAATAAAGCGCCAGCAGTGCCAGCAATCAGTGCCCAGCAGTGTCAGCAATCAGTGCCCACCAGTGCCAGCAATCAGTGCCCATTAGTGATGCCAGTCAGTGCTGGCTTTCAGTGCCCATCAGTGCTGCCCATCAATGTCCATTAGCGCCACCCATCAATGCCCATCAGTGGCACCCATCAGTGACGCCTATCCATGCTGCCTATCAGTGCCCACCAATGCCGCCTATCAGTGCCCATCAGAGCCACCTTTCAGTGCCACATATCAGTGCCCACCAGTGCCACCTATCAGTGCTGCCTATCAGTGCCACATATCAGTGCCACCTATTAGTGCCCCTAAGTGCTGCCTCATCAGTACCCATAAGTGCCACCTCATCAGTGCAGCTTATCAGTGCCCATAAGTGCAGCCTCATCATCGCACATCAGTGAAGTAGAAAAAATACCTATTTATAAAATTTACTGACAGAAACGAAGAAAAAACTTTTTTTTTCAAAATTTTTGGTAAAAAATAAAAAACCCAGCAGTGATTAAATATCACCAGAAAGCTTTATTTGTATGAAGGAATTAAAAAAATTTCACATGGTTACAGTGTAGAATGACCGTGCAATTGTCATTCAAAGTGTGACAACGTTGAAAGCTGAAAAATGGCCTGGGCAGAAAAGGGGTGAAAGTGGCCAGTATTGAGGCGGTCAAGCTAATATTATAGAAAACAAAGTAATCGATTCAGGTCCACATTTTATGTGTTCCAGTACAACTATAGGGAAAGGAAAGGGAATAAATGGCAACCTGCAAAAAGGGACTATATTTCCATCAAACACTGTTATGCATCAGAGCCTTGACTCATGTATCTGTAGCTATAAATGCCAGAATCTCTGTGCAGTAATTTTTTGGTGTATGAATCTGGATGTGGCTGAAGCACAGGACAAGGTGAGTATATGTTACTCCCATGGAGCCACCCTTGTGTACACACTCCTCCAGCTGGCACAGCGTATACTCCTCGGTACTTTGCTTGTAGGCAGGTACAGACTTTCCTCGGCCCAGTAGTTGGCACTGTGCCATTATACAGATGGAGTGGAGTTTGTTAGGGGATATTGTACCCTCGTAGACTTCGTCGGTGTCTCAGAGGGAGCAGCTGTCTGATTGGATGCTGCAACCTCTGCTGACCTTCAATGGCCATCTTGGGTGAGGCAACTTTTAAAAAAAATAAGAGTCCCTACACCATTTTGGTGTGCTTCTGGCGATTGAATGGTAGGGAGAGGAACCCACTTGTGAGAGACAGTGGATAGCTCAGGGTCAGGTTCCTGGCAAGGAGGCATAGTATAGGGAAGGCTCCTTCATCATTGTACACATGCTGGATAGCGGTGCAGAGACAAGGAGCCGGTGAAAGACTGCAGGACCACTCTCTATTCACACCCAAAAGGGACACTATCCTTGCTTACGAAATCCATCCCCTGGTAACATGTACTATAAATGCTGGGGAACTGTGCATGCTCTGAACTGCTTATATCAGTGCTGAGTTTATATATATACATTGTGTGCGAATACTTCCTACCTAATACAAGGTACTGAACTTAGGCCCCACCCACGTGCTTGTATCCTCGGAAACCAAAGTCCTGAAACTGATGTGGAAAGCCACTCTAACCTGAAGTTGGTGAAGCGGCATTAAGGACCTGGAACTGGTAGCAGTTTTTAAAGTGACTGTAAATGTTAAAAAAACCCCCCCAAAAACCAAATATGTCACACTTACCTGCTCTGTGTAGTGGTTCTGCACAGAGCTGCCCAGATCCTCTTGGCTCCTCCCCCTACTTAGTACCCACCGTAGTAAGCCTCTTACTATGGGGGCACTCATGTAGGCTTTGCCCTGACACCCCCCCCCCCCCGCGTTCCTTTCAATAGGCTGTGAGGATTAAGAGTGGAGAGAGACACTGCTTTTGTGCATAATCATTGGATATAGATCAGGCTCAGGTAAGTGTAAGGGAGGCTGGGGTGTTGCATACTGAAGGTTTTTTACCTTAATGCAGAGAATGCATTAAGATAAATATAACTTCAGCCTTTAGAACCACTTTAGAAAAGCATCTAAGTGTATTAACAAACTTAGGAAGACAAAATATATACTGGGGAATGTTCTACAGGTAGTTCAGAATGCAATAAAACCCAACTCAGGGCAAAAATAAAATTTCAATAGTGCATTTTGCATATCTTACCTTACTCCTCTGTGTTACTTGCAAGCACATCTTTGTAACTCTTGCTCAAAGTCCCAGTTTCCACTACAATGCAGTTTTTCTGTCACTACACGCTGCTCATTTTTCCCTCAGGGACCAGTCTTCTCACTGTCTCCATGTAGTATGCACTTCATATTAGCGCATTATTGCAGGCTTACCTGCCTAATGATCTCCTCCAGCAATGAGGCGTCAGTGCTTTCAGCTGTCATGCATGCTGCCATCTTCTCCCAGCTTTCATTGCAGGTTCAGACTCTTCCGTCACTGGACTGGCCCAGTGACATTACTCCTAGGCATGCTCACAGAAGTCACTTCTTGACTGCACCGAGTAGTGCTGTAAATGTACACTGACCTATGCATGCGCATAGGATCTCTTCTGTCATAAAAACCCTACCTGTCAGTGTTTTTTTTAAGTGGTTCTAAAGGCAGAATTTTTTTTTATCTTAATGTATTCTATGCATTAAGATTAAAAAAAACCTTCTGTGTGCAGCTCCCCCCTCAGCCTCCCTAATACTTACCTGAGCCCCATCTCGATCCAGCAGTGTTGCACAATAGCCTTGGCTCTCCGGGATTTTCGCTCCTGATTGGCTGAGACACAGCAGCAAGCACAATTGGCTCCCGCTGCTGTCAATCAAAGTCAGTGAGCCAATGAGAAGAGGGGGGGCAAACCTTGGCTCCATGTCTGAATGGACACAGAGTAGTGGCTCAGCTAATGTGCCCCTATAGCATGCTGGGAGTGCCAGCGAGGGACCCGAGAAGAGGAGGATCCGGGCTACTTTGTGCAAAACCACTGCACAGAAGAGGTAAGTATAACATGTTTGCTGCCTGCTTCAACTGTTCAACTGCTTCAACTGTTGCTTAAACCTCAACACTTTACTGTCTTGTTTACTGCCTACTTGTTGCCGAATGGACTGTCAGGCTATTCTCTGCTTGCCCTCTGCCAAGACCCCTGCTTGCACCTAACTACTCTCTGCTAGCCACCTGCCTCAACCCCTGCTTGAATCTGACTACTCTGTAGTCTCCTGGCTTGCCCAGTATCCCTGCACTGTAGTCCCTCCATTTCTGCCACCCCTGGTGGGAAATCCCAATGGCTGTGACCTAATGTCAGTTTGCAGCAAAGAAAACAAGGGAGCACTAGGGTTCCCGACCATCATCCGGGTGCTCTAGTCAATACTGACTGGTAGTTAAACTCTGGATGAGCCAACATCACTTGCCAGGGGGCACAGTAACAACCTCTTCTACAATGAAAAGTCTTCCTGCTTTTACTTGTAATTTCACTATTGTGCCTTGACCTCTTACCCCTTCTCTAGCAGTTGTGCAGCCTATGGAGCCCTTACACTCCTTCTTGTATAACGTTTGTGCCAGAATGCCTGCAGCTGGTTTCCATAACAGCTAATCAGTAGTGTTGAGCGAACCCGGACTGTAACGTTCGGGTCCGTACCGAACTTTCGGGTGTCCGTGGCACGGACCCGGACCCGGACATTTCAAAAATCGTTCGGGTTCGGTCCGGGGTTCTGCTATTTTATTCCACGTGTTGAGAAGCTGCAGGGCAGCCAATCAACAAGCGTTTCACTGGTTTGCCCTTAGAAGCCATCACAGCCATGCCTACTAATGGCATGGCTGTGATTGGCCAGTGCATCATGTGACCCAGCCTCTTTATAAGCTGGAGTCACAGTGCTGCAGTCACATGCTCCTTGGGTTAGTATAGGGAAAGGTAGCTGACGGCGTGAGGGACAGATTTTAGCCATTTTAAGACCTGATCCTGCATCCTGAGATAGATTACTTTACTACTGCTGTCTGTGCTGTTGCTCTGAGGACAGATAGCAGAAATTAGAGA
>BLSH010378674.1:447545-479388 GCA_018402905.1 Glandirana rugosa | reverse complement strand
TCATTTATTCGACTAATCGACAATGCCTTTGGTCGACGTCCGTAAGACCGTGTTTGCAATATGTTCTTCCTCACATTCCCGAGGTATCCGACGTGTTGACGATCTCTTCCCCATTCTCCAGTTCCGTGTTATTACTTTAATGTTCATTTTCGTCCTTCCGAAAAGTAACATCTTCTCCAACAATGACACGGGGGACCGTTCACTACAACCGAGTAGGTCTCAAATTGATGGTCAGTCATAACTGATCTCGTGGGCCTACTACCAGCCCTTGGGATCACGAGGGAACAAAGGCTGTGACCTAATGTCAGTTTGCAGCAAAGAAAACAAGGGAGCACTAGGGTTCCCGACCATCATCCGGGTGCTCTAGTCAATACTGACTGGTAGTTAAACTCTGGATGAGCCAACATCACTTGCCAGGGGGCACAGTAACAACCTCTTCTACAATGAAAAGCCTTCCTGCTTTTACTTGTAATTTCATTATTGTGCCTTGACCTCTTACCCCTTCTCTAGCAGTTGTGCAGCCTATGGAGCCCTTACACTCCTTCTTGTATAACGTTTGTGCCAGAATGCCTGCAGCTGGTTTCCGTAACAGCTAATCAGCTTATTTACTTTCATTCCCCTATATCTAGAGACATAGAACAGAAAAGTTGGTCACTATAGACAATATAAGATGGAGCAATGGTGTCTGAGCACTCAGTCAGAAACAACATCTAAAATCCAGCTTTTCAATAGGTAACTCTAGTGAAAAATATTTTGAAGTTACCCAATATTTAATTCCCTCTGTTGATAATTAAACAGCACCCAAGAGATTATCTTTGTGTTAGTGCAAGTTGTTTTTAAGTTACTATGCAGTAAAGAGTATTGAATAGACCAACTCATTGTAAGCAGTCCATTCTAAATGGTTCTCAGATAGTTAGGGCTCATCCACAGGGGGCTGTAAAAGCAGGGGTTGAGCCGTGATTTAACCAACCCCAGACCACCTACCTAAACGGCAGCCGCTCAAGGCTGTACCCATGCCATGGTTGCAAAGCAAAAATTAAACATTGTTGCATTCAGTGGTCTATACCACTGCCGAATGTGACCCATTCATGTGGATGTGGCTGTGCCGCAACCACCCTGCAACTGCATACATTGCAGTGCGGTGGGTTGCCATTTTTAGAGTTTAAACAGGCAGAGATGAGGCGACACTGACTCTTAACTGCCTACCAGACACCCTCTGAAAACTGATCCACGGTGGTTTGAGGGGTGGCAATAGTAGCCACACATGTGAATAAGCCATTGAGGTGTTATTAAACCCAACAAATTAAAAATCATATAGTGTTTCAGACCTCAGCACTTTGGTAGTTGCTTTGCTTTTCCTCTGCCAACATCCCCGATTCCCAGGTTCCTGTTTTCAGGTGGCTCCACCCCTCTAAAGGGCCCCATAGGGCCACTTTTTCATGTTTACTCCCTTCTGGCACTACAGACTAATCTCCTGATGTTGTGTGCGTCCACAGCAATACATAGCCTGGGGGGAAGCCACTCCCTCTCTCTGCTTCTTCCTCCATAAAGTTTATTGACACCCGATGGAGTCTGTACTGTCCCTGTAGAACTAAATAGTCAGGTTGAAAAAGGACACAAGTCCATCTAGTTCAACCAAAAAAAAAAAAATATATATATATATATATATATACAGGCAAAAAACCCAAGCAAAGTATGATCCAATTTGCTATAGCAGGGGAAAAAAATCCTTCTTGATCTCCCGAGAGGCATTTTCCCTGGATCAACTTTACCTATAAATGTTAGTACCCTAGGAGTTCCTCTTTTGGACACCCCATTGGATACATTCTAATGTACCACTAAATTAAAGTCCACTTTCTAGACCAGATCAGAGGTACCTCTCCTCCAAAAGTTTAAGTGGTATAACAGTAATTATCTCTATAAAATCTTGTTCACGTTGGTCAATATGTACAATCTCATAAACCAAACGTTATCTGTTATGTAACCAAGAAAAATCTGAGAATGTATGTTTAAGATGTTTATTTGTGAACAACTAAATAAAAATATATTCAACCTTAAATGTTAGTAGCCAGTTATGTTATGTACATTAAGGAAAAAATCCAGGCCTTTTTTAAAGCAATCTACCATGCCGGCCAGAACCACCCCAGGAGGGAGTCTATTCCACATTTTCACAGCTCTAACTGTGAAGAAACCTTTCCATATTTGGAGATGAAATCTTTTTTCCTCTAGGCGGGTGCACTAAAGTACACAAAGCGCATGCTTCCCTTCTAGGAAGTTCGAAAGACCCAGAGTGAGCAATCAAAAATGTAAGTGGTTCTACACAAATTATAAGAAAAAAAGGACTGGAGCATGTTTGAGTGTGTTACTAGAATGTATTTATTAAAAAAAAACATTGAATGTTTAGTACTACCTTAAAACCAAACTAAAGGCAATTATTAAAAACTGAGCAGGCATCTCTTTATTGCAGAAGAGAAATGCAATGCCTTTTCTGCAATAGCAAACGCTTACCTGCCTGCTCCCAGTTTTCTAATGAATGCACACTGAGCTGCACATGCACAGCTAAACATGCATTCCCAGTACATTGCGGCTGTGCCAAAATGACATACTCCCATGCACATGCGCAGCTCATCCTGCATTCCCAATACATTGCAACTACTGCGTCAAAATGACATGTTGCCATACACATGTGCAGGTTGATGTCATGCCGTCACCAGCAGCCAATCAAGTGGCTGAAAAGCCAGCATCCAGAAATAGCCAGGGAGAAGATGACAGTGACCCCAAAGGATTTATCCACTGTATTGCTGGAATGAGGAGGTAGTATTTCTTTCAGTTTATTTCGACTTTATGTATGGCTAACAAATGATAACTAATGTGTAAATAGTTGGTGCAGATCACAGTAAATCATTGCTAGGGGAAGTGGGAACTACTGTATATTAAAATTTGAAAGTGTATGTTATCCTAACATTTCATATTCCTGATACAGTATGTGTTACAGTTGTATGAAAAAGTATCCTATTCTCTTTGCATTGATTCCCTTGTGTGAAAAATACCTGGTGATACTGCCAGTCCCCATGCTTTCCTGTTTCAAACTGACTATGCCAGGGCACAGAAGCACATCCATGCCACTGTGGTCAGTTTTCTTCTTTGCTTTCTACTTGGGAGAACCGCCTGCCAGTAAGTACTCCAGTGGTCAGACTTCTGCTGAAATGTTCCTCCCGTAAAGCTCTTCACTGGGAAGATCATTGTGCTGCTGTTTCCTCTGCCTCCAGCTGAAACCCCCCCTGCAGTCTCTACCCTAGCTCTCTAAGCTCCTATGCAACTGAGAAGAGTTTATGTGAGCACTTATAAAAAAAAAGAAATAAAAAAAAAAAATATATATATATACACAAGCTTCAACTTGTTACACTCTTGTTTGAAGGTTTAGATACACTTTAATCCTGTAACAAAACATGATGAAGCAGCAGCAGCACACGGAATAGATGATCACTCTGCTTTCTCCACCACTAAGGAAGCTTTCAGTATTAATTAAACAACACTGTGCACAATGCAATAGAGCCTGACTGGCTGTCAATGTTGCCTTGCTCCTTCCCTGTCTATGGCTCGATTCACATCAATGCATCTTGCTTTTCAGCGGTTTTTCACTGCTTTTTGCTGTGCTTTCTGCATTTTTTACCGCGTTTTACCGCGTTTTGCGCTTTGCAGTTTTTTATTTTTAATTTCTTTTATAATATTATATTTTATCTTTTGGGAAATGTTTGTTGCTAGGCAGATTTAAACCGCAAAATGCAAAACGTGGCAAAAACGCAGTAAAAACGCAGCACTTGCGTTTTTCATGCTTGCCCATTGAAGTCTATTACATGCAAAACGCTGCTTTTTGCATGAAAAAAAGTCCCCGACCCTTTCCAAAAACGCAGAGGCACAAGAAAGCATTGATGTGAACATGTTCCATAGGAACCCATGTTAAAAAAATTCCCTGCATTTCTGCAAACTGCAAAATGCATCAAAAAACGCACTAGTGTGAATGGAGCTTTATTCCTGTAGTGCAGAGTATTACTGGGCACTAATATGAAATCAAAGTCATGTACTTATGCCCATTTTGGTAAAAATAAATGTCAAGTTTTTTTTAAGCAGAACTAAACTCTATCAATCAACATTAACTATAGTATTATAAATATGTATGCTGCTAGCATTTGTAAATAGATAGGAAGGTATATTTACTTGTTGCAAACTTTTTTTTTCAAACTTTTTCATTTGCTTCCTGGTTTCTGGCGCAGGCTCAAATGATGTCATACATCCCAGGAGTCTTCATGGATATTTTTTTTCTTTCATTAGAGCAGGGGCTTTCTCAGCTAAGCACGCTCTAGTGTCTGCATGTCTGAGCTAAGGGCAGATGGATTCCAGGAAGTAAATGCTATATGAATCATCTGCTGTTACTCAAGGGTAGAAATGTTAGGGGGGAAAACATGGATGGATGGGTAAGTTTGATTTGAATATAAAAAATGAATTCAATAGCATTTTTATTTTGTGGTGCTCAGATACAGTTGACTTCCGCTTTAACAAGTCTATAAGGAGATTATTTGGCTTTGTTTATCTGCCTGTAGTTTTGTTTTATAATGTTCTCAAATTAAACATGCGTGCAAGTCTTCTCTTAAGTCTTCTTTTGCAGCACAGTGTTTGCTACACTACTAATGGTCTTTGTGATCCTAAACTTATGAACTATTACAGAGCCTCCCTTGCTCCCAATAATAGCTTAATGTGTATTATAGTGCAAGCCCTCCTGTAACGTTAATTGCATTTTTTTTACATGTTAAGAATTTGTTCTATTACAACTATTGCCAGCTTGACCTCTGTTCTGAGCTTGCTTACGATTTATAGAACTGAAAAAAATCATTTGCAGCTAAAAAGTTAAATTCCTGGAAAAAAAAAAAAAATGTACCTAAATAAAATCAAGAGAGGGAAAGAAGCACAAGTAGTCAGAAACCTCTTAAGATCAATCAACGCTAATGACAGATATATATTTAATCATTTTAAGGCATGATTGATGGCAGTTGCAGCTTTAATAGTTCTACATGCCTGTAGATCTTTTATGTAGGGCTATAGACTGCACTATTCTTCTTTATGGAAGTTAGAGAGTCTTAAACAATATAAAACCTGAGTCTAGCAGATCTATACAACTGTGCTCTACGCTTCCAGGTCCATTAGGGAAAACAAAATATAGGCTCTGTCTTCAGATGATAAGTCATTTCCCATAAACAACTGCTTTTTATTTCAAGAAAAGTATGAGCCTTATAAATATTTCCTAATGCTAAATCCATTCTCTGGGGATACACAACCCCCCCCCCCCCCATTTCCACCCATCCATACATACATCCATCCATCCTTCCCTCTATCCATCCTTCTCTCCCATTCCCCATTTAAACAAACATCTAAAAGTTCTTATTTTCCTGGCCTGAAACTTTTCTTCATGTTCCTTGCTGCCATTGATCTATTGCTAAACTTTTTTTTTACATTTCTTCAGTTGGTTCCTGTTTTCTGCCCTAGGCCAAAATGATGTCTTATATCCCTGGAGTCTTCATGGGCATTTAATTTCTTTCATCTGGAAAGGGGGCTTTCTCAGATAATCACACCCCCTGCCTGCACACCTGAGCTAAGGGTAGATGGATTCCAAGAAGTACATGCTACATGAATCTTTTGGCCTTAATCAAAATGGCCATGGTTAGAAATGCTGGGGGGGAGGGGTGTTTTTCAGAGTGATTTCTCCACAAGCTCATGGAGACATGGATGGATGGGAAAATTTGCTTTGAATATTAAAAATGAATTAAATAGTGTTTTCAGTTTGTGATGTTCAGATACATTTGAGTTCCACTTTAAGAAGATTGAAGACTCTGGACCTGATGTGTCATGTGATCATGGATTTAGGTAAGTATTTGGGCTGTTTAGCTTTAGTGGGTGGGGAGGTTGATTTGATGTCTGAAGAGGAGATCACAGTACTCCTCCTAGCCATGCAATAATCAGCTTTTCTATCCAGAAGGCCATCTTTGTTCAGAGGGATCAGCACCTTCTTTCTACATGTAAATCCTTGTGCTTACATATAAGCCTTTTTGTTCTTGGTCATGTTTAACAGGTTGTCTAAATACACGTCAGCACCCATGATACCTCTCATCCTGTGACTTGTAAAAATGTATGATGCATGATGTATGTGATGTACAGTATGTATACTAGGGGAGGTATACTAGGGGAGATAAAATGGGAAAATGCATACCTCTGACCTGCAGTAAACATATCAATCATTCAGAATGCACCTTTCAAGCAGATGTTAAAAGACTGTTGCATTGCTTAGTCACATAACAAGAATTCATTAAATCTTTTAATGATAAAAGATATGTTTGAGTTTGTGTGTTTGGTTGTTTTTTAATCATTATGCTATTGTATATTGCTGCATGTCAGAAATGTATCTAGCAAAGGCAGGCAAGAACATAAAGAGTCCATGCAGGAGCTTATTTGGGGCAGGAGCACACACTTCTAGCCCTACAGACTTTTTTGTTATTGGAGCACCTAGAAAATGTGCGCTTTTTTGCAATTTTTTTTTTTTTTGCGCACTCCTATTGAAGTCAATAGGGGCCAAAAAATGAATTCTTCATTAAAATTAGCCCATGTACCTTTTGGTGCTTTCAACATTGCGCTACAAGTGCCTGCACTTAAATGTGAACAGGGACATTTTAAAAGTGAGATTTTGCTTGTTGAGAATTTTGGAGCTTTGAACTTAGAGCAACAAAACACTCGGGTGCAAATGGAGCCTTAGTGTATTTTAAAGGTGTAATATTTACAAATTTTCCTGTGTGCATCCATACAGGCTGAATGGTCTTTGATCTGCCATGGTGGCAAGCATATACACAAGGATAGAGTTTAGCATTCAGGAGGTGGAGTCAACTGATTGTCAACTAGTTGATAGGGAGTCACCATCACATTTCTAAAATACAGAAAAGATAGGGAAAAGAAAGGGAGTTGGTTAAAACTTACCTTGCCTATTTTACCCCTTAACTGCATATTGTTGATGCATAACTAGAGGTTCACTTTCAGAAAGTGTCTTCTCATGATTTTTAGCACTGTGTGTTTTCATCATCTGCCTTTTTTAAGACAGCATTAAATGGTGCATTTAATGTTTGTTGTAAATATTTCAATTAAACAAATTACTTTCCTTAACCAAAAATTTTCACTTTGTTCAGTATGTTTATAATGTGCACTATTCTCACAAACTGCGTGTTCATGGCTATGTCTGATCTTGGACCATGGAGCAAGTATGTTGAGTAAGTATCATTTTACTACTAAATATCTTTATTCATTGTTTTGGTTACTATATAGGAATATATAATTCAGCTTTCAAAATCCCTGTATAAATTGCTCTTTAAGCTATCATTTATAAATGTAAAATGCTTTGAAAATTTTAATTGTCAGATATGCTCATTTTCATTATTAAATAGGAAAAAATACTTTTTAATTACTTAGTTGTCCTAAAAGCATTAAAACACCACTTACAAGATCTCAGGTTTTCCAATTTTATAGTTCAGTATGATTTTAAAAAATGTGCAAAGTGTAGTAACTTAAAGTAATATATTAAAACATTGTATCTCATTGTTCTTCCTTTACATAGTTACATAGTTAGTCAGATTAAAAAAGACACAAGTCCATCTTGTTCAACCCCAAAAAAAAATATATATATACATATAAACATACAATCCCATATACACAATCCCTCACCCACAGTTGATCCAGAGAAAGGCAAGAAAACCCCTGCAGAGCATGATCCATTTTGCTATAGCGGGGAGAAAAAATTCCTTCCTGATCCCCTGGGAGGCAATATGATTTTCCCTAGATCAACTTTACCTATAAATGTTAGTACCCAGTTATGTTATGTACATTAAGGAATGAATCCAGGTTTTTTTTTAAAGCAATCTACTGTACTGGCCAGAACCACCTCTGGAGGGAGCCTATTCCACATTTTCACAGCTCTAACTGTGAAGAAACCTTTCTGTATTTGGAGATTAAATCTTTTTTCCTCTAAACATAAAGAGTGCCCCCTTGTCCTCTGTGATGACCTTAAAGTGAATAACTCAACACCAAGTTTACTATATGGACCACTTATGTATTTGTACATATTGATCATACCCCCCCCCCCCAATCTTCTCTTCTCAAGAGAGAATAAATTTAGCCCCTCTAATCTTTACTCATAGCTGAGCTCCTCCATGCCTCTTATCCGTTTGGTTGCCCTTCTCTGCACTTTCTCCAGTTCCCCGATATCCTTTTTGAGAACTGGTGCCCAAAACTGAACTGCATATTCCAGATGAGGTCTTATTAATGATTTGTACAGAGGAAAAATGATGTCTCTCTCTCTGGAGTCCATACCTCTCTTAATACAAGAAAGGATTTTGCTTGCTTTGGAAACCACAGCTTGGCATTGTATGCCATTGCATGCCATTATTAAGCTTATGATCTACCAAAACCCCCAGATCCTTCTCCACTATGGATTCCCCCTGTTGTACTTCCCCTAGTATGTACGATGCATGCATATTCTTAGCCCCCAAGTACATAACTTTACATTAAACCTCATTTGCCACATAGTCGCCCAAACAAACAGTGCATTGAGGTTGGCTTGCATGTTGGAGACATCCTGTAAGGATGTTATTCCACTGCATAGATCTGTGTCATCTGCAAACACTGAAATGGTGCTTTTAATGCCAGACCCAATATAATTTATAAAGATATTAAAAAGTAAGGGTCCCAACCCTGAACCTTGGGGTACTGATAACCTTAGACCATTCAGAGTGAATCATTAACCACTACTCTCTGAATTCAGTCTTTTAGCCAGTTTCCTATTCATTTACAAACTGATCCTTCCAAGCCTGCAGACTTTACTTTACACATTAGCCGTGTTTGTCAAATGCTTTGCAAAATCCAAGTATACCACTTCCACAGCCACCCTCTGTCCAAGGGTTTACTTACCTCATCATAAAAAGAAATCATGTTTGTTTGGCTTCTGTCTTTCATAAATCCATGCTGTCTGTTGCTTCACATATTTTTTTCCAACAAGAACTCATCTATGTGGTCTTTTATTAAACTCTCCAATATCTTCCCAACTATAGAAGTTAAACTAACAAGTCTATACTTACTTGGTAAAGACTTTGATGCCTTTTTAAATATGGGCACCACGTTGGCCCTACGCCAATCCAGTGGTACTATTCCAGTCATTAACGAGTCCCTAAAAATTAGATACAATGGCTATGAAATGATAGCTCAATTCTTTTAGGATCTGTGGATGGATGCCATCTGGTGCAGGTGCTTTATCCACCTTTATTCAGTCTAAATACTTCTGGACCATTTCACCTTTGAGACATTGTGGATCATTTGGGGATGTGTTGCTACCACCCACATTATGAACATGAGCCCCGCCATGCTCTTTTGTATACACAGAAATGAAGAAAGTATTTGATAAGTTTGCCTTCTCTCTGTCCCCAGTCACCCACTCTATAAGGGCCTACATACTCAGACCTGACCTTTTTACTATTAATATATTTAAAGAATTTTTTGGGGTTTGTCCTACTTTCTTTTGCAATCTGTCATTCCTTTTGAATTTTTGCATCCTTTATTTCCTTTTTACATATTCTGTTATATTCTTTGTAACATTTAAAAGATGATAGTGTCCCTTAATTTATATATTTTTTAAATCTCTTTTTCATCATTTATACCTTTTTTAACTTTGGCCGTGAGCCACATAGGTTTTATTTTTAGCATTTTAAATGTATTGCCCATGGGAAAATACTTTGCAGTGAGTTCGCATACAGTCTTTTTGAAAAATTCCCATTTCTGTTCTGTGTTCATTGGCACTGAACTGTCTTACTGAGTAGGCCAATATATCTGCCATGTTCTTAGCTATGAAAATTGATATTTTTGCATTGTATCTAGATATCTAGATGAGAATATATTTAGTTATCTATTTATAACTTGTCATATTCAGTTATATTTGTGTAAGAGGGATTATTAAATATTTACTGTATTTGTATATTTTCATTTATACTACCCATGTGAATAATTGTATGTATATATCTATATATATATATATATCTATATATATCTATATATATATATATATATATATATATGGGAGCTCTCCTTAATAAGGACACAGACACTGTAGCACTTAAGGGCTAGGTTAGGTGATCAGGTAGGGGAAGGATTACGTTTTGGGGAAACTTGAGTGTTAATTGGCACCTCAGGGATAAGCCCCTCACACCAAAATAGCAAAATAGTTTCATATTTTTGGTTTTGTCTCACTATGTGTGAGTTTTAATTGCATGCTTTTCTTATACAAGGATGTAAAATCATATTTACCAGTTTGTGAAATATCTGTTTGTGCGCCTTAATGCCACATTTGCTGTCTCTTTTCTTTAAACTTCCTGTATTTAATTAGAATGCTATTGGTTCATGTTTCTATTGCTTGTGTTCATTGATGTCTATACTTTGTTCTAATAAAATCCTCTGCCAGGGCTTTCTTGTAAGGCACGTAAGTAAACCTAATCTTCCATTGAGCCCTTCCATAAAGTTTGCCAAACTCACTGGTTATGCTGCATCATAATTACATCATAAGCAGGTATTACCGAATGTATGCCATTCTTTCTGATCACAACATATTTTTTCTCTTTATAAATAAAAAAATAATAAACTATTTTTGTATCATGTTCTTTTTTGATACAGACTAATACTTCCAATATATAGTTGATAACAGATGTAGCCTGGATATGTGGTAAAGGCATGATCAAGAACAACAAACTGTAGTGTAGACTAAAGACAATCCCGTGTCTTATATGTGACACCATTATACTTCAGTTATTGTATGTGAACTATGCATTTGTTATATGCAAGATTAGAATTCGTGTTACCATTAATATTTTTCGTCATAGGTAAGGCCCCTCAAAAGTCACCTATTTGAGCTTAATAAAATTCAGCTCTACTTATATGGATCCACAATAGATCTAATTTAACCAAGTATCTGAATTGAAATGGACATACACCAAGATATCACACAAAGCTATGTTTGGAGTCTTACCTAAATGGGTGCCTGCCTTGAGCGCCTGTCACATGTCTGAAAAACCTAGGCTCTTAAAGTAAAATAAAAGGCTAAGTAAACAACCAATATTTAAGTGTTCCCTTCTTATTTCTCCCCTGGCCATTCATACATTGTGTAACAAATTGCACTAAGCATTTTTTAAAAATGCAGTAACCGGACTGTCAAGCCCCTGCTCCTCTGTGTAATATGGAGAGCTAACATTGGGGATGAATTCCATAGAGCAGCAATGTCATCCACTGCTCTACCTGTCATCTGCGAGGGAGTGAGTTACCTCCTGCCAGTCACACCAGCCACATCAAACAGAGTGAGAGATATGAGCTGTGCAGTCACTTGATCATATAGTATAATATCCTAAAACCCTAAAAAAATGTATTTGTTATAAAATATATTAAGGGCCATGAGGAGAAAAGGGGCAGGGGCATTTAAATGTTGGTTTATTATTTAGCATTACCTTCTACATTCATCTTTGAATCTCTGTTAAAGGGGGATGTTCAGGGTTTGTGTTGGCTGATCATTTTCTTCAGCTTAAGGCATGTGAATAAGTGCCTAGGATTGCAGACATATAACTGGCAATGAAAGGAACCTGGAGTATGGGTATTTGCCACCTGTTTGGGCCAACCATATCTGTCATAATGATTTGGACAGCATTATGGAATACCAACCCTGTTTTATTTCAAGCAACCTACAGCCAAGTTGAAGAAGTCTTTGATGGCCCAATTTGCCCACATATGGGGTGCTGTAGACAATGCTGAAAAAATTGACCTATGATTCCTTTTAGTAATTAATGGTACTTTAGCTTTAGAGAGTATGTATAGACAAACTTTTTTTTAGCTTTGTCTAAAAGTTAAAAGGATTAGAACCCCTGTCAATTTTTTATTACTGTCCACTGGTGTTTTCCCCTGGTGAGTTTCACCGCCTCTATTTGTCCTAATGACCATTGTCACATAGACAACAATTATTAGAAATCTAAAATATTGTCACTAGAACGCAAAGTGAGGGTAACTATTCCAATGGGGTCTCCAGTACCAGTAACAAATGTATGAGGAGAGTTTCCTTCTCTTTCCCTACTTCTTGCATTTCTAGGACATGAAGTGAAGAATAACCTCCCTAATGGAAAAAAAAATATTGACAGGTATTTTAACCATTCCACACGCTATCCAAAACTTAAAAAAGGTTTAGCTATACCCATACTTTAATGTTCACATAAATGAAAAAAGTAGATTTTGTAAGATCGTTTTTCCATACACAATTTCAGAGAAGGGATGCTGGCTTGGAAAATGTTTGCTTCTTTTCCAAATATAAACTCTCGCTTTCATTATCTAGTCTGGAATCTGTGGAAGGAAATATATTTATCTCCACTTTGTACTAAAATGTAAACAGGAGGTTCAAAAGCAATCAACAAAGCTATAACTTGGCTCGTTTTACTAGTTGTAACAAAGGCTTGATAATCAGTAGCATCTGCTGCTTTGAAATGTGGTGTCTTATCTTTTCATTGTCAGTGGAGAGAAAGGAAAAAGCCCCGGGTTACTCAGCACATAAGATATCTCCTGTGTGCAGGATCGAAATCAAACCCAGCTTTGACTAGCAGTACCAGAAGATGTGATTTAAATAGTGTCCTTATCATATGTGGAACCATCTTGGGCACAGAGGATGAAGGCACGCCTAGGCCCACTGGGCTGAATGTCACCTCTTGTGTGCCCAATGTAGGTGTGCTTCTCTGCATTACTTATTTGTGTAGGAAGGCTGAATTCAGGGCTCAACAACAACTCATATGACTAAGGTTGCTATAGAGACTGGCAGAAGGATAGACAGAAATCTGCAGTCCTCACTTGAACCTTTTTCCAGAGCCACCCCTGTGATGTTTGTGTCTGGTCTGGTTGCTGAGCAAATGACACACTTTTGATTAAATCATTTTTCCCTAATCTTTAGATTCTTCAGAGAAAAGAGTAAATTTGATGATAGATTACAGAATTTGCTCAACATGTTGAAAAACGTGTGAAAAGAAGCACTTCTGGCACAGAAACTTTGATTTGTACTCTGGCTATAAATGACTTCCCTAACGTGTCACTGAAAATATGTTTACGGTAGAACTATGGTTAAATTATAAAATTACATATATGATGTAGGCTGCCCATGCCAATAAGAATAGGCTATCTAATTTTCTGAGTCCCACTGGAACATTTTGTAAGTACCTATTAATCTTGCCAGTTGGATAGACCGTTCCTTTGATAGAATGCCAACATTCTGTCTTCATCAGTGAAATAACTGTAGCATTGATTGTCACCCTTGTTGCTGCTGTAGCTGCTTAGAAGCTGTAACTTTTGATAGCCCTATCAGTGAATAGCCCTGTTTAAGGCCAGCCATACACGGTTCAGCAGGAACCGGCCGAGATTTGAACAATTAATGGGCAGGCTGAATGTACCAAGTTGATCTTTCAATCATCTTGGGTACAACAAGCCTGCCGCTTTCACTTGTGATTATTGCAAGTGGCTGCCATGGACAATGTCTTGGCAGAAGGCATACCCCTGTCATCGCTGTCTGTGCTGATGGGGAATCATGCAAGTTTCTTTCCTGCAGCCTGTGGCTGCAGGAAAGGAATTCACGCCGTCTATTGCCAGTCTAACTCTGTCCACAGCCCTCTGCAGAAGCTTAGAAAAATGGTGTAAAAGCCCTGCTCAGTCCTTCTTACCCCTTCCAACATTGTCTAGGGAAGTATACATGAGAACTCCAGCTTTCTTGCTACATTCACCTTTAAGAATAACAATACATTTCTTTTAAAACATATAGGCCACCATCAAGGAGTGTATCTCTATGCCCAGAAATTACAGGGGTTTCAATCATAGGTGCAAACTGTCAGTGCTCTTGGCCACTCATCCACCGTTGTACATATACAGCCGCTCATGTTCAGTTACATGCTTACAGACTTGATGTCTGTCAGCCTGTTAATGCCATCTGTCAGCTGCGGCTATATGCAAACATCTGTGACTACTGGGTGAAGAAATATATTCCTTCTCCATCATGTATGGCCCTCTGCGGCTGTGCAAATGAAGTCCTAGTATGCCAACTTCTAAAATAAAAAATAGATAATTTAGATACATTTTAAAGAAGTGGTTTGGTACATACAGTATTTTTATTATCTACTAAAATAGCAACTATTAGTGGAATTACAGCTTAGCAGTCTATTTAGCTGCTACGGGCCAGGATTAAAGAGGGAATGGTGAGGACCCCTCCCTTAACTCTTGCCTCTCTTATCATTCTGTTTGCCAATATATACTGGCAATATCATCTATACTGTATCTATCTTGCTTGTCTGCTGTGTCTCTCGGGAAGTGTGCGCAAGCTCCATGTTAGCACTGTTTCTTTGGGGAAGAGAACCAGGCAGCAATATTATATAGACAACTACTTTGGAAACTTTGTAAATACTGAGTGGGAAAAGGTCCATCATAAACATTTACATCAGGCCTAGGATATATTATTCCTGCTCCTTAACCCATCTGTGGCAAACTGGTGTCATCTAACAAGATGAGCTGCCAAGTTCTTTTATGCTTGATGTATAGATTTTGATTTCGTAAATAAAGTCTTATAGAACAGCATGGTGGAATCACTACTATATCAGAAACAAAATGATTCATGAACATTGCAGCATGTAACTGACTCCATCATTTCATTGTCAGCTGAGAACAATCATACCTCTCATTCTCTCAGGAAATAGCAACATATTTATTAGCCCACACTATCTGATTATTCATATATAACACATTCTGATGGTTCAGCTTCCTTGCTGAGCTTTTGTAAGAATGTTGTGGTGCCTGTGCATTTATTACAATAAAAAGCTTGACAAATCTGATTACCAGAGCATAGTTACTGTATGTGTGCAGTGATGAGATCTAATTAATTTGTGTCCATGTTTGAGAACTAATAAGTATACCTAAAGCCGAGAAAGAAACATTTCCTTTTTCTTACTCTAAAATGTAGTAAGTAATTTAGTAAGGCAAAGAACATTTTGAAAAATGCAAAATGCAGCAATCTACAACAACAAATTAGTTACTAGTAAATTCAGTGATCACTTTTTTTCAGGTCAGGCATAAAGCAGAATAATAATTTTGTCTCAGAAGGGATGGCAGAAAATGTGTTTTTGTAAGGATAACCTGCCAGGAAATAAGCACCTGTACCATTATTCCTGGCCACCTTCTGTACCTGTGACAGCTCAAAACCTTTACATACACAACTACTAATGGTCACCAAGACCATTAGAAAGGTTTAGGTTTCCCAACAAAGACTCAGACAGCAATCGAAAGTTTGTAAACCTTCCACAAGTAAAACATAAAAAAGTTTTTGCTTTATATACACTTGAAAAAGTTTTCAGAAGGTTGAAAGATCTATCTGTGTAATAGCCCAACGCTGTAAATGTGGCCCGTTTATTGAGTTGTTCTTTCTTGCAAGTAGGGAGTATGCAGGAATGCTTTGTATATAAATAGGTCAATTAAGAAAATAGTTATGAATATTCCAGACATTTGAAGTGGCTAAAGTATTGTACAGATTTTGAGTTGGGCCTATGGTATGAGTCTATAAATCCTATAAAGTTTGATTTGGCATGAATGACTTTCACCAAGGGGTAAACTAGAGCTATAGGCAAAACTTGCTTTTTCATTTTGGATAGAGCAAGGGAAGGTTATAACCCTGGTCAGAGATTTCCGTTCCCTTCCTGTAACATAGCCAAACAGGAAGTGAGAGGAAATCCATGCAAATTAAGGAAATTATTAGGGGACCCCCAGGTTCCCAGGACTAGTATCCCCATTGAAAAATTTCCCCTCTATTACTTTTCTGGGAGCAACCCAAAATTTGAGCTTTTCTTTTACTTTCACTTTTAATGATAATGGTAAACAAGACAATTAGAGAGGTTGAATCTCCCTAACGGGGCACAGACAGCAATACAAACTGACAACATAGTTACATGGTTAGTTAGGTTGAAAAAAGACACAAGACACAAGTCCATGTAGTTCAACCAATAAAAAAAAAAAAATCATACAATCCCATGTACACAATCCTATACCCACAGTTGATCCAGAGGAAGGTGAAAAACCCCAGTAAAGCATGATCCAATTTGCTAAAGCAGAGGGAAAAAAATCCTTCCTGATCCCCCAAGAGGCAATCAGATTTTCCCTGGATCAACTTTACCTATAAATGTTAGTACCCAGTATATCATACACGTTTAGGAAAGAATCCAGGCCTTTTTAAAGCAATCTACTAAGCTGGCCAGAACCAGCTCTTGAGGGAGTCTATGGGATCGTAGACAGGATGGCCTTGACATAAATAAAGACTCAGCACTAACAGAATTTTATTTTTTTAAAAACAACAATTTATTATTATAAATTAATACATTCATATTATATATAAATATATATATATATACTTTTTTTTTTTGGATAATATTTTGGCCGCGGCTTATTGGTTTAAATTTCCAAAACCCAATGTAACTTATCAACCTTAAAATTCATATACTACCATTTAACCACTTCCAAACCAAGCCTGTTTTTTGAGTTCGGTGGTTACGAGTTAAAAACATTTTTTTTTTGCTATAAAATTACTTAGAATCCCCAAACATTATATATTTTTTTCTAACACCCTAGAGAATAAAATGGCGGTCATTGCAAAGCTTTATGGCACACCGAATTTGCGCAGCAGTCTTCCAAGCGTACCTTTTTTTTAAATAAATTCAGTTTTTTTAGTTAAAAAATAAAAAAACAGTAAAGTTAGGCCAATTTTTTTCCATATTGCGAAAGATAATGTTATGCCGAGTAAAATGATACCCAACATGTCATGTTTCAAAATTGCGTCTGCTCGCGGAATTGCGACAAACTTTGCAACTTAAAAATCTCCATTGGCGACGTTTAAAAAATTCTACAGGTTAGCACTTTTGAGTTACAGAGGAGGTCTAGTGCTAGAATTATTGCTTTTGCTCTATCGATCACAGCGATACCTCACATGTGTGGTTTGAACACCGCTTTCATATGTGGACGGGACTTACATATGCGTTCGCTTCTGCTTTACTTTTTTTTTTAATTATTTATTTTGCTTTTTACTTTTAATTTTTGCACTGTTCTTTTTTAAAAAAATATCACTTTTAGTCCTATTACAAGAAATGTAAACATTCCTTGTAATAGAAAAAAGCATGCCAGGACCTCTTAAATATGAGATCTGGGGTCAAAAAGACCTCAAATCTCATATTTACAGTAAAATGCAAAAAAAAAAAAAAAATTATTTGGAAAAAATGACAGCCCAAAAAAAAAATGGGCCCTTTAAGACCGTTGGGCGGAACTAACTTCTGTCGTCATTTCAGCCCTGCCGTACATCCGATCCGATCATCTCCGCCGCTGCCGATGGGTCCGGTAAGCGGCGGTAGGGGGGCACCTCTCCCGCCGTTGATAAAAGTGATCTTGCGGCGAATCCACCGCTAAGACCATTTTTATCTTGTTCAGAATCACTGGCAGAAAAAAACGGTATCTGAATGGTGCCTGCAGCTGCAGGCACCATTCAGATATCACCACTCAAAACCAAGGACGTCATATGATGTCTGGCGGTACGGAAGTGGTTAAACACATACAGCTCAGCCACTTAGACTCAAGCTGTTAATAACTTCATACTTCAAGTTTTATTATTAAAAGACAATTGTCCCCGAACAACAGGTGGGTGCTTAAAACACCCCACCACCCCACAAGCCCACGGCCAATTCGATGCTAGTTTGAAAAACTAAATTAAGTATGTCCAGGCCAATATCAGACAAATGCACCCCATCATTTCAATACAAACCTGGAAGGCCACCTTCCAAATCAAAATGTCTAAACGAAAAACCGTAATTTGGGTGCATACATTTTTCAACAGTAAACGTGGAATCATTTCTGAAAAAACTACCACTAGATTTGGGCAAGACAGCTTAAACTGATGAATAGTTTGCTATACATCCAAAATTAACTCATAAGTTTTCATTTGTCCCACATCATTCCTACCTAAATGGATAATTAGAATATCAGGAGAAAAAATAATTCATCCCATAACATACCCCGTCTCCCAAACCAATAAACTTGAAACAAAGAATCCAGTCCCAAATTGGTAGTGTAGGAACGAACAGCAGCTCTCTTGTGCGCCCAGTAAATGAACAAGTGACCAATCAGCCAGACCACTCTCTGGCGACCTATAATCAAATAACAGAATTAGGACATATCATTTTTAGGAATCAGATTTCCATCTTCCCATAGATTTTATCATCTTAGAATCAAGTCCCAGCCTAGCCGCTTCTGTGGCTGCACCGATTCTAAAAGAATGAGATGAAATTTGAATTTTATCCAGCCCCAGATGTTTACAACATTTAGCTAAAACACTATTAAATTGAAATTTTGTTAATGGTGACCCATCTACACGAATGAAAAGAATGTGATTTGTATCAGGACGACACGCTAGGTAGGTCTGCATAGGCATCACCGGGCAAATTGGCGAGCCTTGGCACGGGGATAATTGAAGCCACACACCCCTTCCAAATTGATCTGTTTTACTGGAGCTGATAAAAATTTTAATTTCCCGTCCACCAAGTTCACATGTTGTATTCGTATCCCTGGCAGATTGAGTTTACTAATAGCAATCATCTCAGAGATGCGAAGCGCAGCGAAAAAGGCTAAAGTAAAAACAGCATTAAATAAAATGGACTCATAACCAGAAAAACAAATAAAGTTATCATACAAAGAGAAGCAAGAATGTTAGGAGTAATAGTTCGTCTGTCATCTGGTAAGGAATGGCACTTCCTGTAACCCTTTAACGCTTGACGAATTGAAAAGAAACTCAAACAAGATGTTAAATTATTCATTTTTTGAAAAAAGGATATTCCGGATAATGTCTTGTAGATATGAGACCAGGAATATTCTTTACTCGTCATAAACTAACTTTACTCGTCATAAAAATAATAAAACTATACCTTCTGAAAAAGAAAACATGCCCATCCTATTAGCATTCGAAAATTGTAGCCATAACATCCATGCAGATTGGTAAGCAACCAATGAAGAAGAAGCTAAAGATTTTTGAATACATTCAGAAACTAGATGATTTCCCAAAGACGCTGAGAGCAGGGGGTTCCCTGAGGATCCGCCGATGGTAACAGGAAAAGGAACAGTTCCATCTGCAAATGAGAAAGAGCATCTGCCACTATATTTGCCTTGCCCGGAATATATTTGCCTTGACCCAAATGTTAAGACAAAGACACTTATAGACCACATAGCATAAGAGGGAGATAACAGGTTGTGATTTTGAAGAGAGGCAATTAAACGCAAACATCACACCCCTGTTATCCGTACTGACCAAAAGCCTCTTATTCGCAAATTGCTCACCCCATATTTCGATAGCCACAATCAATGGAAATAGTTCAAGTAGCACAATGTTCTTACAAAGACCTTTGCTTATCCAATCCTCTGGCCACGGGGCAAAACACCAATGTGTGTTCCAAATGGCCCCAAAGCCAATGGATCCAGCAGAATCAATGAACAAGCAGAAATCACTATCTAAAATTAATTCTTTTTGCCAAATTATTTTCCCCTTAAAGTGAAGCAAAAAATGTAACCATACTAGCATATCATCCTTTAAACTATTGGTCAATTTTATGTGAGAAAAGGGGTTCTTAAACCCTGAAATGGCTATATAAAGCCTCCTAGAGAAAATTCTACCTATGGGCAACACTCGGGTAGCAAAAGCTAAAAGGCCCAGTAAAGTCTGCATTTCTTTTAATAAGATCTTCTTTCTCCTAATTAGAGATACTAGCAACCTGGTAATCCTGTCAACTTTTTGACAGGGCAGTATAAACTCTTTTTCCCCCGTGTCCATCCAAAAGGTCACCTTTCCAAATTTTTTCTTTGGTGCTCAAAGGAAGATGGAAACCCAAAGGCGACAGAACGCAGGGGATAGTTTCTTTTAAACGAGTATCAGGAACACTAACAGAATTACCTGTAGATAAAGGAACATTCACCAATGATGAGGAAATAGGAGCCTGGGCCCCCGCATCAGTATCTAAACCAGATGCAGTTGCCCATACCAAGGCTGAAGTATCAGAAACTCCGCTGCTCTACGAAGACCCACTAGCCAGCTTAGAATGCAATTCAGAGATTCATTTTGTAATAGAAGCAGACAATTCACTCAATAATTTTACCTGCTGAGGCTCACCAGTTAAATCAGTTGACACATGCTCTGCTGGTAACGGCTGCTGTGAAGCACACAGCATCGGAATGCTATGTCCTATTGTTCTGACTGCCTGCTGGCTGGACACTGTTGAGCTGCTAGGGATCACTGGCTCTGCTGCCTGATTAAACGACCTGCTTGTACCTGGCAGCGTCACTGGTTGACTTGGAAATGAAGCTGACGCAGCGGGCAGCCTTTTCAAAGATCTACCCCTGCTACCTCTGCCCACCTACATCGTGCTCCCAGCCCGCTTCTTACTGGAAACTGCCGACCCATCCCTTGTGACGACGCGTTCCTGGGCAGAGAGGGGGAGAGCCTACGGCTTCGAACATGCCACCTCTTACCCGGCCTTTCAGCCGTGGCCCCTCCTTCTGTGACGCGACTCCATTGACCTGGAAGGGAAACCTCCTCATCTGAGCCTGTGCCTTCCCTGGGGATGATGGCTTCCTCCGTTCTCTCTGCCGAGTCTCCTGAGGCGAAGTCCACCTCTTTAGGGGCAGCTCCTGGATCCGATGGTAACTCTAGGCACCTCCGCAGCCAGTCTTCTCCCTTCTCTGTCTCCGCCCACTCCAACAGCTGTCTCAGAAGGGTCTTCATGTTAACTGACAGAAGAGTTCCAGCGAGCTCTGTATTAAAGCCCTAATGCTCGTATTATAGCCTGAGCTCCGCTGAAATGGTCCTCCCTCAGATGACTGGCCACGGACCCAGATAGGATGACCCTTATATAATGTCCCCCCAACATTCTAGAAGTTTCCATGGGTCATCTGACCCATGCCGACCTATGAAAAATCGGGGAGACTTGTGTTCCAGAACCTTCCAGGTGAGCTAACCTGGATTGACCTATCATAGACCTCCAACTGATTTAAACCACTGGGGGGGCCTTGAAACTATTCCTGTCATGATCCCATAAGGAAAAGGGGGGGCTTAAAACAGGCTTACCCTCCATTTCCCTCTATTCCACATTTCCGCAGCTCTTACTGTGAAGAAATTTTTTCGTATTTGACAATGAAATCTCTTTTCCTCCAAACGTAAAGAGTGCCCGTCGGATCCTTTGTCCTCTGTGATGACCTTAAGTGAATAACTCAATGCCAAGTTCACTATATAGACCCCTTATGTATTTGTACATGCTGATCATATCCCCCCTTAATCTCCTCCTAAGAGAGAATAAATTCCATTCCTCTAGTTGTCTCATAGCTAAGGTTCTCCTTGCCTCTTATCAGTTTGGTTGCTCTTTTCTGCACTTTCCAGTTCCCTAATATCCTTTTTGAGAACTGGTGTCCAAAACTGAACTGCATATTCCAGATGAGGTCTTATTAGACAAGCATTCTAATTCCTCTGCGCTCTATCCAAAACTTTAATATGGTGGAAAAGGGAATTTAACACCTAATGAAAATCAACCAGGTTACATCCTATTATACTGGCACCTCTTTTATCCCCTGCTGGCATACTGGCCTGACAAACACTTGTTAATGTATTAACTCTGTAGAAGAGTTAAATGGAAGTGCATAGGCAATCTGGACATTCCTATATCTTCTCACCAATAAAGCTCAAGTGTGAAAAGAAATGTATATAAGTAGGTTAAAGGAATCCTAATGTTTCAGTTGGTAAGGTTCTTGGGTCATTTTCTTGGGTCTCTAAAACCCCTGCTATCCACAGTCTGTTTTCTTACATTTGGAAGGAAGGATAAAATAGTCACCAATTAGCATATGGAGCATTCCAAAGTCTGTAAAACTGTGATTGAGGTGTGGTGCGGGGCAGGACAAGAGAAGAGACTAATCATGGAATGCAGAGTACCCCACACCAAAGTGGAAGCAGCGGTACAATAGTAATGTGTGTACGGAGTGGTGGCCAGATATAGGGCTAACAGTACCGTAAGTTGATAGTGATAGACTTCCAGGCAAATAAATAATAGTAATATCATCCTCTAAAGAAATAGCTCTGATTTGCTCTCACATATGTGACCATAGCATTAAACTGGTAATAAATGGCAAATGTAAAATTAGACACCATACTGGCAAATAAGATTGTGAACCCTGCACATAGCTATGAGTTCTAGTAAAATAAACAATGATGATTTTGAGGCTTATCACTTGGGGCTCATGCAGTCCTGGAATCTTGGATGCATTCCATTACCTCCTTCCCTTTGATATTTTTTATAGACTTGTTGCTGCTCCAGGCAGGACTGTCTTGGCAGCAGCGCATCCCACACATTTCCCAGTACAATGTTACCTTATATTAGCAGCCACGTCAGTAATAATAAAATAATTTACTGTGGGAGGAGAGCACCTCCACTATAATCCCCCCACATAGCACAACGGTTACGCTAAAACTGTTAAATTAGTATGCTAAATACTGGCAGGTTTTGCAGTTACATCCACAGTCCTAGAATCCTTGCTCAGGAAAAACAGTAGACAGTTTGAGGCTAGCTCCATTGCTATTCCCCAAAAGCCCAGAGTCTCTCCAGTGACTGTTGGGTGCTGACTGACACAACCAGGGGCTTACAGCACCATCTGCACTCATGTGGGTCTGGTCCTGATGTTTTTCTCCAGCACCCGTAGAAGTCAAATTTCGGTTTCACCTCCGACAGCTGGCGCTACTTCAGTAGTAACAGGACACTCCAAAATGTCTCCAGATCTTTTCACATTACACTGCACATAAAAACTTACTGCAACACACTGAAAATGCATGTGCATTAATATGCATTCAACATGCATTTTAATGCGCATCACATTGCGCTATGTTGCATTCTTATGTGCATTGGTATCTGTCATGAATGAAGCCACAGGTCCCCGGAAGGAGCTAACAACAATTTGTTCTGTATATCTTTACTTTCATTTATGCTGTGTTTACATGTGTTTTGTGTTGTGTTATATAGCAGAAAGTTTGCATTTTATTGCAACACATACATTGGTGTGAAAGTGGTGCATAAAAACCATTGTTTTCTATGCGTGCTTTCAGTGATCTGTGCAGATCACTGCATATCCACTTCAGCTCTTAACCTGTTCACCCCCTATGGACCAGACCATATTTCATATTTCTGCTATGTGTCTGTTCATGAGTCTATAACTTTGTATTTACATATGATAAAGAATTGATACATTTATCAATTTTTAGGGGACAAATGGGGCTTTCTTGTAACACTAAAGTCCTATGAGAATTTTTCAAATTTATTTGCATTTTAACCACTTGCCGACCCCGTCGCGTACATTTACTCCTGCAAGGCATAACGCAAATCGGCTTCTATAAACGGTGATTCGCGCACGTGCAGCTAGGGGGCAAGTGCACGTTGCAGGCAGTGCGCTCTTGTGCCCACCGCGAGCTCCAGGAGTGTGGCCGCGCGTCGGGCAAACTTGATGTCCGCCGCCGATCCGTGATCGCTTACAGTAGGAGAAAAGCGGGGAACCGCCAATGTAAACAAGGCGGTTCCCGCTCTGACACTGATCTACTGATCCCTGTCACCGGGATCAGTTAGATCTATTATGCCCCTGCCAGCCCTGCCCCCCACACAGTTAGAACATGCCTAGGGAACACAGTTAACCCCTTGATTGTCCCCTACAGGTTAAATCCTTCCCTGCCAATGACATTTATACAGTAATCAGTGTTTTTATTTAGATCTGATCGCTGTATAAATGTCAATGGTCCCAAAAATGTGTCAAAAATGTACGACATGTCTGCCGCAATATCAGATTCCTGATAAAAATCACAGATCGCCGCCATTACTAGTAAAAAAAAAAATTGTAAAACAGCCATAAATTAATACTAATGGTTTGTAAACGCGGCAACTTTTGCGCAAACCAATCAATAAACACCGATTTTTTTTTTTACCACAAATATGTAGAAGCATATATATCGGCCAAAAACTGATGAATAAATTAGTTTTTTTATATATTTTTTTTTTATTATAGCGAAAAGTAAAAAATATTGTTTTTTTTTTCAAAATTGCCGCTCTTTTTTTGTTTATAGCAGAAGTGACACAGAGGTGATCAAATACCACCAAAAGAAAGCTCTATTTGTGGGAAAAAAAGGACGCCAATTTTGTTTGGGTACAATGTTGAACGACCACGCAATTGTCAGTTAAATCGATGCAGTGCCGAATCGCAAAAAGTGCTCTGGTCCTAAAGAGGGAAATTCTTCCAGGGCTGAAGTGGTTAAGGGGAAAAAGAGTAAAAATCTGAAAAAAAAAATATTTTTTCAAGTTTGATCAGTAATATTTTGAACACAAGTACCATGAATGTGATTAAAACATATACTTTATTCTGCTGCTTGTTCTATTTACTGCAACATTAAAATTACATTTTTGGTACAAAGCATGTTAAAGTTATATACAAAAGAAATTAAGTTTTTTTTTTTTTTTGCATACATTTCATTTTTCTCATAATGCATCAATAATTTATAGTTCTTACTGTTTAAAAATAAAACATATTTACCCTAAACCATGTATATTTCATAGTAAGTCCTTACAGACAACAGTGTATATATGTGCTTTATACAAAAAATTGAAACATGGAACAGGAGATGAAAGTGTTAAATAGTGATTATACAGGTTGAAATGGAAGGGTTTAAGTGGTTGTCAACTCATGACAACCACTTTAACCTACAGGTAAGCTTATAATAAGGCTTACCTGTAGTTTCCCTGCATATCTCCTAAACCTGCACAGTTTAGGAGATATGCAGTATACTTCCATGTGTCGACGTCATCGGGCTCATGCGCAATGAAGAAAGGCCTCTGTTCCATTCCTTCACTGACATCGTGCCGCGATTGACGGCTCCTGTGTGCATGCGCAGGAGCGACGTCATGCGGATCCGGCAAATCACAGCGCCGAAGTCCGTGGCCCCGGAAGGAAGTGGGCCAAAGATGGACACTTCCTACTGCCAGGACTGCGCAGGCTTCCAATGCAGGTAAGTGTCACATAATAGGCTAGTATGCGATACATGCTAGCCTATTATGCTTTTACATTGCAGGGTAATGCAGAGCAATGAAGAGGAAGTAAAACTCATCATGGTTTACTTCCTCTTTAAATAGTAAAAAAAAGAGCGTGTCCTGGTTAATTAAGAGTTAACTCCCTGTGCACACAATAACAACTTTCCTCTGTCAGCTGCAGCTCTCTCACTCACAAATCTGCCTGACAGGGAATGCAGCAGATAGGATAGCTACTGTGTTATGTGTTTGTTGTTGTTTTGGCTTAAAATGTTACATTGGATTCTCACTGAGATTGTCTGTCAGAGTGATCATTCAGTGAGGAAGGCTTCAGACTAGCTCCCAATAATAAGATCTCATGGGCTGTGCACAGGAGCTGAGCAGGAGATAAGAAAAGATAGTGCAAGGCATACAAGACACTTCTTGTGTACAGAGGAGGGGGTTTTATGGATTATTGTAAGACGCCCAAGGCTGGCAACTGGTTAAGGTGTGAATGAGCCTGAAGCTTGGTACACACTATAAGAAAAATTCCATACGAGAAACAATCTTTCCATATTCATATAGTGCGTACACAAATTTTGACATCCAATTCAGACTTTGCAAACTAAAATTTCTGAAGGGACAAACTCCAGAATTTTTCTCGTATGTGAACAGAGCTAACGATTTTTGTTCAAGAAAAATTGGATACGACTGCACATGATCAGAACCAATAAAGCTTAATAATCTATGCTACAATATTTCTACTTCAGATTAAAAAATATCCCTTGTTGTTTGAGAATTTTTGTACAATTAGTACCACCCCCAGGTTCAACTTGCTGTGAAACATTAGAGGAGAATAGAACGATCTATCGCCAATTTTATTATAGTGTGTACCCAGCTTTAGCTCTCCACACCTAGGAGTATTTGCAAACAATCCTTGACAGCCTCTCCTGGCTTTTGCAGACAGCACCCCTTCCCTTTCATATTCTCCACATAGCATGCAATTTTTAAAACAATTCCTGACAGCCTCTGCCAGCACCTGTGCACAGCAACCCCCCCCCCCCCCCTCCTCTTTGTAGGCAGGTTCTGTCTGTACTTCCCACTGTAGGTGGCGCTCAACTAAAGGGGCATTGCAGAAGGGGAAGGAAATTGTGAGGAACTTGGTTCCTCTATGATTTTCTGTGATCACCAGGGAAACATCTGTCCGATTAGACGTCGGTGCCACTCGTGACCTCTGCGACCATTTTGGGTGAGGGCAGAGCCTATTTGGGGGCCTGGCTTCTTGAATTGGAGCGCATTGTGTGAGTGGTTAGTGTAGGGACAGGTTCCCTGTTTGTCAGGGACAATGCATAGCGGCTGAAAGAGGTTCCAGAGAAGTAGGGAAAGTGCAGGGTCCATGCTATCTTCGCTGGAGAAGTTTCCATTTGGGTGTGGACAGGTCAAACCACATTCCCCCTCCTCACTGCAGAAGCTGTTGACATCATTGCAAGATAACATTCCTCTAGTGTGGTGAGGTAGTGGCTCCAGGCGGCTCTGCCTACCTGCTGGGCTTAATTGTGCATTGCGCGACTTTCTTAATACACTGTTTCCATTCACCTCAACCTCAGCGTATTCTCTGCCACTGGCACACCACGCTGCATCCTACCCACATCTTCAATCAATGAGCAGTGTTTACCAGATATTGGCCAGAGACAGGGCTGCTTTTAGAAATCACCAGGCCCTATACAGCCTCCCTCACAGCCCCCCCCCCCCCGTCCACAAGTGACTAAGGACATAGATTTATCAGTCCTTTTCTGTACAGCCTCAGCATTACAGATGAATGAATAGGAAATGCCCTGAGGCTTCCTGCTCATTCACCAACTTTAGCATAGTGAGCACAGTTTACAACGGGCAGTGATGAATGGGCACAGAAGTGATTGGTGCTGATCGCATACTGTGTTCATTCAGGAAAGGATGGGGCTAATAAATGACATATTTACCAGCCCCTTCCCCTGCTCTCCATCCTGAAACATCCCCCTGTGTGGTGGCAGCAGCTGCCGGTGGGAGAGGAGGGAAGCCGGCAATGTTGCAAGGGAAAGGGGCACACAGGGGTCCCGGACAGCAGATGGAAGGGGTACATGTGCTAGAACCAATCCCCCTGCAGTGAAGCTGAAAGGAGGGAGAGGAGGAGAAGCTGCAGGGGGAGAGGCAGAAGAGGATCAGTGTCTGTAATAAGACAGTACAGCCGACCCTTCTTCTCAGTAGGTGCCTGGGCCCCCCTTTGAACTGATGGTGCCCAGGCATAGTACAGGAGGGCTGGCTGTGTTGTCTTACCAGCAGCCCTGGCCAGAAATATGATAAAGTTAGTGATGTGATAGCATCTTGACTGAAAAGCCAGCATTGCCAGGAGTGTTCCGGCAAGTTCCAAGGTATGCCAATCAGGTTTCAGCTAGCATTTTTGCAGGAGCAGTGTAGTGGGGAAAAACAAAATCAACAATTTTTTTGCTCACTGTCAGAAACAGCTTTTGCTTTCTTTGTTCCAGTTCACATAAACCTTGGGTAGATACATTCACCACTGAAGAAGAGCTGGAAGCACTGCCATTTCACCACGCTTATGGCTTCCTGGGCTGTGCAAGCAGCTGTGGCTATTATTACACCCCCCGGGCCCCGAATACAGTTGTACAGGAATTACTATAATAAGCATTGCTCTGTAGGAGACTGACTACTCATGTATTACAATATGGCGTATAGAAATGAATACATATGATTAGTAAAAATATAGTACTACAGACTTTCCAGCTTCTGCAGTAATTTCCACATTGACAGAGGGGATAAAGGGACTTTTAGCAGCAATCAGGATGTAGAAAAATGAACCTATCAGAATGTAAATACATGTATTAAACAGCAATTTAATAAGCAGCATATTTACAGGCACATTAAGCGTAGGCACCTGGGCTGTGAGCACACACGGCCTGCTTCGTTTCAATGTACACGACAGGTGGGGGTGACATGCAGGACTGCAGGAAAGCTTTTAAAAAGCAGCTAATCCAGCAGAAGCATTGTACAAATATCTGCCACCTACACATCGCTCTGATTAATTTCACATCTAGATTTATCAAATCAAGAGGAAACTACAGAAAGCAAAACCTCCCTAATTTCTCTATTGCGGAGACTTTTGTAATTACATTATACTACACATGGATTGAAAAGCTTTTCTTACATACTGCCTACTGCTTGACCATTAGTGGCCAGTACAGTAATATACAGTATATATATATATATATATATATTATAAGGGTACTAATGTATGAACATCAGATTCCTGACAGAAAATTCCTGCAAAAAATTTGAGTATGGGAAGTAAATTAAATGCACAAGTTTGCGGGTTTTCACAGATATACAGTATCTCACAAAAGTGAGAACACCCCTCACGTTTTTGTGAATATATTATTATATATTTTCATGCCATTTTCCCTCCCCGGTGTCATGTGACTCGTTAATGTTACAAGGTCTCAGGTGTGAATGGTGAGCAGGTGTGTTAAATTTGGTGTTATCACTCTCAATCTCTCATACTGGTCACTGGAAGTTCAACATGGCACCTCATGGCAAAGAACTCTCTGAGGATCTGAAAATAAGAATTGTTGCTCTACATAAAGATGGCCTAGGCTATAAGAAGATTGCCAAGACTCTGAAACTGAGCTGCAGCACAGTGGCCAAGACCATACAGTGGTTTAACGGGACAGATTCCACTCAGGACAGGCCTCGCCATGGTCAACCAAAGAAGCTTGTCTTTGACAAAATAGATGTATGAGTGCTGCCAGCATTGCTGCAAAGGTTGTAGGTGTGGGGGGTCAGCCTATTAGTGCTCAGACCATACACCGCATACTGCATCAAATTGGTCTGCATGGCTGTCGTCCTATAAGGAATCCTCTTCTAATGATGACACACAAGAAAGCCTGCTAACAGTTTGCTGAAGACAAACAGACTAAGGACATGGATTACTGGAACCATGTCCTGTGGTCTAATGAGTCCAAGATAAACTTATTCGGTTCAGATGGTGTCAAGCGTGTGTGGCGGCAAACAGGTGAGGAGAACAAAGACAAGTGTATCTTGCCTACAGTCAAGCATGGTGGTGGGAGTGTCATGGTCTGGGGCTGCATGAGTGCTGCCAGCACTGGGGAGCTACAGTTCATTGAGGGAACCATGAATTCCAACATGTAGTGTGACATACTGAAGCAGGACATGATCCCCTCCCCTCGGAGACTGGGCCGCAGGGCAATATTCCAACACGATAACGACCCCAAACAAACCTCCAAGACAACCACTGCCTTGTAAAGGTGATGGACTGGCCAAGCATGTCTCCAGACCTAAAGCCTATTGAGCATCTGTGGGGCATCCTCAAAAGGAAGGTGGAGGAGCACAAGGTCTCTAACATCCGCCAGCTCCGTGATGTCACTATGGAGGAGTGAAAGAGGACTCCAGTGGCAACACAAAAAGCAAGGGTGATAGACCCCTGCAAATAGATGGTCCTTAACTCCAAAGGGAGAAAAGAAAGAAAGAAAGAAACTCCAGTGGCAACCTGTGAAGCTCTGGTGAACTCCATGCCCAAGAGGGTTAAGGCAGTGCTGGAAATGAATGGTGGCCACGCAACATATTGACACTTTAGGCCCAATTTAGACATTTTCACTGAGGGGCATGCTCACTTGTTGCCTGTGGTTTTGACATTAATGGCTGTGTGTTAAGTTATTTTGAGGGGACAGCAAATTTACACTGTTATACAAGCTGTACACTCACTACTTTACATTGTAGCAAAGTGTAATTTCTTCAGTGTTGTCACATGAAAAGATATAATAAAATATTTACACAAATGTGAGGGGTGTACTCACCTTTTTGAGGTACTGTATCTATACACAGGGAAAGTTTGCGCTCCTGTATGTACAATGCCATTTAAAAAACAATGGGCTGCATTGAGATCAGTAAAGAGAAAAGCCTGAATGCCTAAACATATGGTGTTTTAGGCATCCATGTGCAAGAGGTCTATAATTCATGCCGAGAAGAGGTGGCTGTATGTGGCTTGGGTGACAATCGGAGAGATAACATACACCTTCTGAAGTATGAAGCACTCATAATTGCAGAGAGATAGTCAAGCAAAACTCTCAGGGACCAAGAGCCCATTGTTACTTTTCTAGGGAAAGGAAAAAAGAAGCTTTTGTCATGCATCCATCTGCCATCCACAATGAAGAGAAAATGTGACTGGAGTGACACAGCAGTTTAGTGATGATCAGACGTTACATTACTTACTGCTGTAAGAAATGTGCTCATCTATAGCCACCCTTTAGTCTTGAATTCAAATTGTTATCCCATCGGTGGCAGTGAACAGGTTAATCATTGACCCGCCATGCGTGTCTGGACTCATGTACAACAGGAACTCTGGAAAAAAAAATCAATTTTAATTATGTTGTGGAAAAATTGTTGGGCTACATGTAGCAGAGCAAAGCATGGATGTGTAGGCACAATAATAGAACTAGCCTTACTTACATTCACATCTTTGCTCAGAACTTTAGGATGAATATTATGCAGCAGGCTAGTCATTTGACAGCTGGTATTTTGTTTTATATATATATATATTTTTTTTTTCCTTTTTTCTTTTACTATGGTTGCATTTAGCCTCAGCCTCTCACATTTCTCTTCCTTTCTTCCAATTCAGTTGTTTGAAAGAGACTACTTACTGAGATTGTCTTCATTTTTGTTTCCCTTAACGTGTTATGGTTGGCTATTTAAGCTGCTTGTCAGCAGTAATAAGCAATCTAAAGCATTTAGGCTGACTTCACACCTTTCAGTAATGCGCATTTTACCACATCTTTCCACAAGTCACAGTAAAGCATGGCAATTTGTGCAGTGCACTATGGTGCTATTTATTTAAAACGATACCCCAGTGCACAACTACAATAATGGCCTGTACACGCAGTGCATTAGTTGGCTGAGCAAACTAGAAAACTTTTGTTGGCCAACAAGGCTTTGTTCGACTGTTGACTCGTGTGCACAGAAGTTGGCCCAACAAAAGTTGAAAGTGCTAACGCGCATGCTCGGAATCCAGGAAGTGTTTGGTCGCATAAACCTATGTTTCTAATTCACAAATCACATTCACCTGAACTTCCTCGTTATATGCTCATAACTAGTGTTGAGCGAACCCGGACTGTAACGTTCGGGTCCGTACCGAACTTTCGGGTGTCCGTGGCACGGACCCGGACCCGGACATTTCAAAAATCGTTCGAGTTCGGTCCGGGGTTCTGCTATTTTACTCCACGTGTTGAGAAGCTGCAGGGCAGCCAATCAACAAGCGTTTCACTGGTTTGCCCTTAGAAGCCATCACAGCCATGCCTACTAATGGCATGGCTGTGATTGGCCAGTGCATCATGTGACCCAGCCTCTTTATAAGCTGGAGTCACAGTGCTGCAGTCACATGCTCCTTGGGTTAGTGTAGGGAAAGGTAGCTGACTGCGTGAGGGAGAGATTTGAGACATTTTAAGACCTGATCCTGCATCCTGAGATAGATTACTTTACTACTGCTGTCTGTGCTGTTGCTCTGAGGACAGATAGCAGAAATTAGAAATTTCAAATACTGCTGC
>BLSH010378674.1:420696-447535 GCA_018402905.1 Glandirana rugosa | reverse complement strand
GCATCACTGCACAATACTCATCTCAACTCGCTTGTGGACCTGCAAGCCCAAGACGACCAGGCAGGCTTGAAGCCCTGTTTCAGGCCCAGGCCTGCCTTGGGCTTGCTAGCGTGCCTGTTGCTTGGGGTAACTTTAGTTACCCCTGGGTTTGAAAATCCGTGTTTTTACCGACATCGTTTCAGGACCTTTCGGGGTCTCCCGACGTTTTCCTTCATTTTACCCCCATTCCCATCCCGTTCACGGGATGTTTTTTTTACCCCTGTCCCTTTATTGAAATTTATAAATTTTTTTTTATTTTTGTTTTTTTTCGTTTTTCGTTGTCCGTGCGATCGTTCGGGTTCCGTCCGGACCCGGACTTTGTCCCGAAGTTCGGACGGACCAGCAGAACCCGAACGTCCAGGTGTTCGCTCAACTCTACTCATAACACGTCACTACGTTGGGCTTTGTTGGCCAATTACTTGACTCATGTCAGTACGCTTGACACAACCGCCAACATCCGATTGTTGAACGTGCGGTCGTACAACAGTCGCACTGTGTATACGAGGCATAAGTCCCTGCACACCCACACTGCAGCATAACAAGATGCATTAAAAAGCACTGTAGGGACTTTTTGTGTTTGCGACAACTTTAAAGTTGTAGGCTTCAGGGCCAGCAACCTGGCTTAAGTAGCTAGAGAAACACAGACATTGAAAATAGTATGCAGGATTAAAGTCGTTGTAAAGGCTGAAGGTTTCATGCATGACGGTAAAAAACCTTCAGGGTGCAGCTCCCCCCCACAGCCCCCCCAATGCCCACCTGACCCCCTCTTGATCCAGTGATGTGCATGAGAGTCTCTGCTGTTCCAGAACTCTTTCTCCTCATTGGATGAGACAGCGACAGGAGCCATTGGCTTCCACTGCTGTCAATTACAGCCAATGAGGGGAGAGTGGGGGCAGGGCCGTGCTGCGGCTCTTTGGGTCTTATGGAGAGCAGGGCTCAGAAACAAGCATGTACCAGTGCCTCCATAGGAAGTGGCTTGCTATTGGGGTTACTGGTGAAGGGGGAGGTGCCAGGAGCACCAGCAGGGGACCCGAGGAGAAGAGGATCAGGGCTGCTCTGTGAAAAACCACTGCATAGAGCAGGTAAGTATTTTTTTAAAGCTTTACCTTTAATGCCACTTTAAAGACATTTTAAGCTTCACTGGCTGTTCTTGGTGTTTGTTTTGGCATCAGGGTGGTTGCTTACACATTCCTAGGTGTCTTTTAAAGTGGACATGAACTCAAAAGACATTGATATCTATAGCATCTGCTAGCGATAATTGCAAGCGAATTCGACAGGCTGGTTGTTCCCAAGTTGATCAATCCTACTGAATTGGCCGAGAATCGAGCTGTCTATGGCCAGCCTAAATCTTTATGTATATTCATTATTGGTCCTGTGTGTTTGTGTAACCTAATGATATAGCCTGTTATGACTATTCTTTAAGGAAATGTAACCCATGAGATGACAGGTCTCATTTAATTTCTGTGAACACAATAAAAATCTTTTGTGCCAAGACACTCCTGTGCCATGAGCCTCATAGCTGTAGATATGCAGTGTGAGAGACTTTGCCATCTTGAATGCTAGTTTCATTAGATTTGCTGAGGTCACTACTTTACTGCTCTCTTTGCTGGAGAGAAAGCTGTTCCTAAGAACTTGCAGACAAGCATGCCCCTGCTTCTGCTTCATCCATTCTATGGATCTCTATGTCTGATTTTTGAATATTCTGACATTGCTCATCAGACAACCAGTCATTGGGGAAGGGGGGAGAGCTCTGACATGAAAAAACAAAGCACTCTCTAACAAGATGGCTACCTCCACACAGAGACATAGTGCAGCTCAAGGCATAAGTAGTCAGTATTGGGGAAAAGATCAGTGCAGGGAGCCCACTAGCAAAGGTGGTGACTAACTCTTTGCCCTCTGCTTGTGTTTTATAGACACATCCTCCAGAGTTCAGGTCTTCTTTTAAAGACATGGCGCCCCCCTGATAACAATATACGTTCTTCACAGAAATAGTGATTTTAATAACATTACAGTAGGGTTTTGATATGACTAAATCAGCGCTTATATTACAGGAGAGGAGTATAACTAATTACTGCTCAATAAAAAAACAGGCACGATAAATGTCTTATTGGAAATGATTGTACCACCATGTGGTATTTAACAGGCATACTAATATCAATACTGTTTGCTATCTATTCATGGTAAGAGCTGAGAGGTATGACGTGTGTAGCCCATGCTGCATATCAAGAGGACAGAATTCACCATCAAGATTCCATTTTCCTATGTAGGTTATGCTCATTAATGAATAGATTTCCAGGATGTGGCGCCCATGCTTGATCTAATTATTGCCAGTCCATACAAAGATGCTGGTTTCCATTTATTTGCAGACTCATGTCTTCAACATTGTATACTTAACAGATGCTATTAATACTGTTGAGCATGTGCATGATTAACTGTGCTATAAAATCTGCATGGAGTGTCAGTAAATCGAAGCTGTTTAACAGACAAAATTAAAGCTGGATGTGCACCGTGACGGATGAAGCCTATTATCATATGTCAGATGCAGAAAAACAGTGCAACAGTCCATTAATAATATAAACGTATTTGTATAAATGCACATTCTTATTAGGATAGGTAGATCAAGCTTAAGGAGACTTTATCTGCAATTGTCAGTTTTTCAAGGAGCTAGTGACACGCTGAAACTGTGTTGCGACAATGTGCAAATGCTGTTGGGATTATTTAAAGAGACACTTTCACCATGCCTATGCGGTGTCTTTGAAAAAAACATCCTCAACCCCTTAAAATAACCTTACTTGCACACCTTTGCTGCACCTTTATCTTCTTCATTGGTTGTGTTGGTGACCTGGAGGAACGGTGTTGTCACTTCCCTGGTCATGTGGCAGTTCTCGGATCTAGCAATAAGCTGCTAGGCCCAGTCATTATAACATTATAACACGAGAGCAGGTAGCATTCTCCTCCATACCAGGAGGTATTCTTACCAGCTGCAGAAAATCTAGAAACTGCGAGAAAGCATAGCTAAGTTATAGCAAGCAAATGGCGGTTGAAAGGCCCTTTCCAAAGACACTATTGCATTGCCTCGTATGCACAAAGTGACAGTGTCTCTTTAAAGACCAACTTGAGCCAAAACCTGCTGGATACAGTGAGGAACTGGTCTTGTTCTAACTCTTCTTCATTTTATCCAAAATGAATTTAAATTTTTGGCAAGAGTTGAGCTTTAATAATAGTACAATAACTATTGATGGGAATGGCTCATGGTAACTGGTCATATTCCAGCTTTCAATAAAGCTGCCGATACATGCAGAGATCTGATCATCTGGTAAAGAATGACTAGACCCTCAGAGAAGCCTCCCTTCACCCTACATAACACGTACATCTATTTTTTGTACATACATTAGGCAATATACCCTATAATGCTTGTAGGCAATAATAGAAGTTTGCTGCTATCTCTATTCATAACTGTTTCATCAACATGGTTGAAGAAAATATCAAATTTAAAATTTCAACCAGCCACTTCTCTTGCTGGTGGCAGTTGCTCACCATATTTCTGATCACAACTGGCCATTGTGTTCTGTTATTTAAAGACCCATCCACTCAAAAGCTGATATTTCGACAAAGGTGAACATTGTTGAGCTTAAGTCATCACGCTGGTTCCCTGTATTCAGGCTGAGATTCAGGCAATAAAATGTGTATAGCTAATGCCCCATTACTCATAACTACCAGAGTGGCTTTAATAGAATTTCTTACACTGTTGAAATTTTAAATAATTTTATACCGAGGATCAATTTCACCCAGGGGTATATTCAGTCTACCAGCCTCCATCCATAACTGTAATATTGGTTTGGATAGGTTTAGCTGTACAACGTTTATATGCTTTTGCCTATGAGCTCTGAAAGAACAAATACAACCATGTTGATGTATGCATAGGATGCACTTGTATACATACATTATGTATAATTCTCAGAATGGTGCAAGAGACTGAACATTTAAAAATCAGGTAAATAAATACAAATAGCTATGCACAGAAAATGTAACGGTCTGTTGCTGTTTTATGCTTTTAGTCAATGATTTGGGTCTATTAATAAAAGTACAGAGATTGCCATACTGCTGTGGGAATGGCAGCCACACTGTTGGAGTTTCCTTTACTCTAGGATGTGAAATGATTGGCTAATTGTTTTTTATGCACTCTGCCCAGGTATACTTTCACTGGCATTTATACTTTTGAATCTTTGATAAAAATTTTGGCAAGAGGATTCTGTCTGAAAGAATTCACCTTCCTACGAGACCCATGGAACTGGCTAGATTTCAGTGTTATTGTCATGGCGTGAGTATAGTTCTCTTATTTTATATGAATATTGTCATATGTTATAGAGTTATAGTTTACCTATAGTGAGCATTTATTTTGTGTATCTTTAAGTGGTTTCTACATCAAGAGCCACACAATATTGATTTATTTTGAATCTCTTTCTGTGACTTCAACTTCAAGATCCACAAAATTGAATTCCTAGCCCTAACAACTATGTTTACTATGTGAGAGTCTCACTCTCCCAGGTATACTGTTGTACTTTTCAGAAAATGCAAAAATGGCAGGGCTGGGAAGAGGGTTATCACCGTTGGTATCCTCAGTAAGATTGATTTTTATTGTCGCGCCTAAAATGCATGTTGATTAAAGTGGAAATCCACCCAAAGCTTTTTCGTAGTTTTAGAGTGGGAAACATTTTGATCCCCCACCATTTCTTCATTGCTTTCTGTAATCTTGAGAAATTGGCAATGGTTCACTTTAAAGGAATAGGTGAACAGCGCTGGTCTCCCCTATTACCCTCTTGATACACCTCTAAGGGTATAAACTTAATGTGTAAACAATGCTATATAAAGTGCTTGCAGTGATAGATACAATGCTATATAAAGTGCTTACAGTGAAAAAAAGTGCTAAATTTAATGGTGCAATAATTGATTATAATGCAAGTGAAAAAGTCTTTTGAAAAGTGCTCTTTAAATTTCATCAAACGGTGATCACGGTGCGTCCACTCGATCACTGAAAACGGGGGGTATATCCCACTCACCAGATTTGTTGGACTTGTTCACCTTATGGTAAACCAAGTCAGAACAGCCTTTAGGTCTCTTTAAGGGGGGACCTTTCCCTCTGCCGTAGATAGCGACGGGGTCCTTCTGTTGCCACCTTGGTTGCTGGTGATGACGTTTGTCTGAAGGTAATCAAAAAAGAAGGACCTCATGGTGTAATATCGTTTTAAAAATGTATTGTATACTTACAACTTTAAAAGTATTTAAAAACTGGGATAAAAGACAGTCCTAATAGTCCTATTGTGCCCCTTGCTTTGTGGAGGTGGTGCCCACTGTTGACATTCCTTTGCGCTCTTTCCTCTCTCTGGGCTTCTATTGATATGTAAATATACTATACATTTTTAAAACGATATTACGCCAAGGAGCTTCCTTCTTTTTTAATTACCTTCAGACAAGCATCATCATTAGCAACCAAGGTGGCAATGGAAGGACCCATCGCTATCTACGGCAGAGGGAAAGCCCCCCCCTTAAAGAGACCTTAAGGCTGTTCTGACTTGGTTTACCATAAGGTGAACAAGTCCAACAAATCTGGTGAGTGGGATATACCCCTGTTTTCAGTGATCGAGTGGACGCACCGTGATCACGGTTGATGAAATTTAAAGAGCACAGAGCACTTTTCAAAAGACTTTTTCACTTGAATTAATATCAATTATTCCACCATTAAATTTAGCATGTTTTTTTTCACTGTAAGCACTTTATATATCATCACATCTATCACTGCAAGCACTTTATATAGCAGTGTTTACACATTAGGTTTTACCCATAGATGTATATCATGAGGGTAATAGGGGAGATCAGCGCTGTTCACCTATTCCTTTATCACATTGGTTACTTTACAAGCAATCCACACACAGCAGCAGGTTATTCATTAATTTGTTAAAAGTATTTTGATTCAATACACCCCTCATTCCTGCCGCGAGTGCACATATACACATAATGGTTTAATTTAATCTCAGCATAATGCATTTTTTCTTTAAGCGCAGCAGCCATAACAGAATTCAGCCTTTCACAGTTATGTGTAGTCAGATAAGTACATTTTTTAAATATTTAATACCGGATAGGTTGCTATCGGTTTGGCCTTGTGTTCTGTGCTTACTGTTAAAAATCCTGCATTGTTAAGTATATTTAGAAAATGTTTAAAGGGTCCCTATCATGTCCATTAAAGTATATATTGTAAACTAACAATTACCTGCACTAGTCTTCAGATCAGTTCTTTTGTGCCCGGGGAGGATCTTACATCATAGGAACAAGGCTATAAGTTTTGAAAGACAGGCCAAGAATCAAGGTTTTGTACACAACCTGGGCCCTAGATTCAGTGTCCTCTCCAGGCAAACAGAAGAAATATGCACAAGTACACGTATATATAATTATGTTAGCTTATACTCTGTGGTGGACATGATTTTTCTGGACTTCGGAATTGTAACTTAAATATATGGTTTGGGTAATAACATAGATATTTACTATAATACAGTACATTCTGTAAGTCCAACCAAGAAGATTTGTCAATGGAAACAGTTTTGATGGTATGTTAAGCTAGGATTAGTACAGCCTATCAGTAGATATTATTATAAATATGTTGTTTTAATGTCAAATATGTTGGTTGCATGCCATGTTCCCTTTATTACAGCTTTATTATATTATTGAAATTAACCGCATGTAGCTAAGATGTAACTACAGGGAATGCAGGGAGGGTGATTGCCCATTATACTTTATGAAGTCAAAGGGCTGAACCATGACTGCTCCTGTTTAGGGTTGGGATAGGGATGAGCTGAACTGCCCTGGTTCGGTTTGAGCAGGGTACTGAGAATTTCAAAGAAATGTCTATGACAAACCCAATCTCCATTGAAATCAATGCCGAATCTGTGAAATTAAAAATGCACTTTTTCTGGGCTAATAGGCAAACGGTTGCCAAGCAAAATGGTAGGTTGGGCACTATTTTGGGGGAACATGTAAACATTTTTTAAATTTCCATTTAGGCTGGGAGCAGTGATTCTTTTTAAAGCCCTGTCATTTACACTGAAAAATAGTTTTAAATTACTGGTAAATGGCATTTCTCTTCTGGCTTCTATTTTTTTTTTTTTAAAGTACACAGACCCTTCCAAAGGTCCCCAACATATATGGGGGGACCTTTGGTATGGTCTGTGTGCAGTTTATTTTTTTAGATAGGTACCTGGCAATCAAATGTCACTTGCTGGCAATTTAAACTCTATCATTTTTTTTCTTAGTAAAGGTCACTTGCTATAGCATATCATACAGCAAGAATAAAAAAAAATGTAGTGGAGTTCCCCCAAATTGCATACCAGATCATTTTAGTCTGGTATTGCTTTTAGGAAGGGGTACCTTGTGCAAAACAATACACACTGCATGAGGTTCCCCTTAAAAATCCAAACCAGACCCTCCATTTAAGCATGCAGGCTGGAGGGCAGGCTGGCAGGCCAGGAAAGGCCTACCACGCACCTTCAACATGGGGCGGGGGCTTGCCAGGGGGTGTCTGTAAGCACTATGCCAGTGACAGTGCCAGTTGCTAAGGATGATAAGGAACCACTGACAGCGGGAAGCTATCATGTGTAGAAGCAGTTGAAATATCTCTATTATATATGATGCTTGGCTGCTTTCAAATAGGGGGCCAAAAGGGTAAAGGTTTGGACATTCTTCTGAACAGCCAAAGTTCTGTGCGAACCTACGTTTGGTCTGAGCCTTTGGCTTATCCCTATTATGCAACAGTTTTGTGTTCACAGCACATTATGTATTGTACACAACGTAGAAGAATTTCCCCCTTGTCACACCCTGCTTTCCATCATATTATGTTTGGCCTCTAGTAGGATTATCCTGCATGAGAAAGGTAATATTATTACTAGTTTTCATTACAAAAAATGGCTTAAGGATCCCAGTTTAAATCTTGTACTGGGACCCTGTGCCTTTCTTTTTGTAGGCAGAAAAGTGCACCGCTATTTATTCCCAAAAAATATTTGGCTTGATATACTAAAATTTGCTTAGTTGGGTATTATAATTTTTTTCCATAATTAAGCATTCTTTTCCAAGTCTATTTTCTTAAGCAAGCAAAAATTAGTTATCTTGTATTCAGATTTGCCATTCATTATAAGGAAGTGCTGGGTTTACACTGAAGAAACTATCTTGAGCGCTGTCCAAAGTGCTGACCTTGTGTTCTCTTTCTAAAAATTCAGGCTCAATTCTGGGCTTTTGAGAGGGGTTATAAAAACACAGACACCCCACAAATCCCTGGTGCAATTGCTGATAAGCATGAGTGTGCCATTGAGCAGTGGTTTATTTGCATCTCACCTGTGCCATGCGACTGGCAGATAAGCTGCCTTGTGATTTAGTACAGGGGCCATTATTTTGGATTCCTAACCCATACATTATCATCCGAAAAGTAAAAAAAAAAAAAAAAATTAAAAATGGAAGAGAAAACTTGTAAATGTCATGATAAAAATGACTCTTATGTAAATAATGCAGTATAAATATACTCTCACGGAAGATACGCTATAATTTACTTTTCCTGTCAACATAAAAGTCTTCCTCACTCTTACATTTAGTTTTCAGTGCTGATGATGTGATAGATGTACCAGTGTACTGACTGTGTATTGAACACAATAGCACCCATAATAGTATTTATTAAATAAAAAGCAGTTTACATAGGTAAAGAGTTTTTTTCACTTATCCTGGTACTATATTAATTCCATTCATATTCTATTGTGAAGTTTACTTAACTAGCCTAACTTACAGAATAATAGGAAAGGGATGGAGAGACAGAATATGCTTGACAGACCAGCTTAAGTGCCCATAAGGAAAAAATGTAATTTTGCTAAATTTTTACTTATGGTTGGTAAACCTTGGTATTTCTGCAGCTCTGGGGATGATGTACAAAAGGAGGAACTTTTATTCAAGATCAGAAAACCTGCATTTGTTTTAAAGTACCACTCTGGTTAAATTAGATTTCCCACATTTTACCAAATGTAGACCCTTAGGAGTCTTCCCTCCATTTAGAAACATGGATGATCTCAGTGTCCTGCATAAACTTGGTTTCACCATAAAAATCTTACATTTTTCCAGCAGCACCACAGTTGGAATCCAGCATTCCTATATATATTTCGATTTAGTGAGCCTGTTTTGCGGGATCGAATTAGGTTACCCTACATATATAAACAAGTGCAAGATGAAGGTCCATCTACATTGAGGGTCTCAATTAGGGGTCTACTTCCCATTTAAAATGGTGAACCTGTTAAGGGAAAATCTATGTGCCTCTGAAGCAAAATCAGGTTTTCTGATCCATGTGTGACACATTCTTCAGTAAATCACCTCCTCAGTGTTCATGCAGTGGTTTCCTCCATTCCTCGATTCCAAATAACTATGGTTTGATTCTACAGGTATGTAACAGAGTTTAAAAACCTAGGCAATGTTTCAGCCCTTCGAACTTTCAGAGTGCTGAGAGCTCTGAAAACTATATCGGTAATCCCAGGTAAGAGAGCATCCCCACTCCAGTTCTCAGCTACTGCAAGTGCTTCAGTCTGTGACCTGTTTTCCCTCCTCATTTGCTGTCAATTATGAATGGTGTTTTGCTATAGTCTGTGTGTGCCTTTCCCTTATTACAGATATGCCACTGAGTTTGTGGACCTGGGCAATGTATCAGCTTTAAGAACATTCAGAGTACTTCGAGCTTTGAAAACAATCTCGGTCATTCCAGGTGAGGATCGGGTTAAACACTAAGGCTGCTTGTAAAAGCCCACATACCATTCCGATTAACCAAACTGATATCCTACTGACAGTGGTTGACACTGAGATACTGTGGAATGGTTCTATGTAGAGAATGCAACTTGTCTGCAGAATGAATACCTTTTCTTATTTATGATTGCTAATTACTAGAACTTTAAATTCTTCCCCTACAAGTCATCTGTTTGCATACTATACGTAATTCGCCACCCTTGTCCCTTTAAGAAGCTAAACAACATGATTTATGAAATCTCATCTTGAAAAAAACACATTTCCCCCTCCTTTATGACCATCTAATCTGTGATAGTTGGAGGAAGTACATAAACAAGGAATTAAAAGGGTTGTGTGATCCATGACTAGCAACCCAAATTAATGGGTCATTTGGTCTCCGGTTGTCTTCCACTTAGGGCCAACATAGAATGCAATATATTCAGGGCTGAATTTGCACCATTAGAACCTGTAGGCTCATAGGGGTTGATTTACTAAAGGCAAATAGACTGCACTTTGCAAGTCCAGTTGCACTCTGCAAGTGCAGATGCTCCCGAGCTTAGTAAATCAGTGGAAGCTCTGCGGACTTCCATCATCCAGTCATATACAAGCAAAAATGCTGTTTTTTTTTCTTGCATGTGATTGGGTGTTCTTTGCAAAGTGAAGCCTCACCATATTTACTAAGCTCTGGAGCAACTGCACTTGCAGAGTGCAACTGCATTTACAAAGAACATTATCCATTTGCCTTTAGTAAATCCACCCCATAGTGTTTGGTGCTATAAGTAACACCACTCTGTTAAGATCACCTCTTATATGTGGACATTTCCTTGTTTCCTGGCCCTAACCTGGCGAAGCATATTGTGAGATGTAAAAAAAAAAAAAAAAAGATCACATGAGTAAATTTATTACACACCTATAGGCACATGCCTTCCATCACAAATGATAAATCTGTCCCTATATATATTTCAACTATTAAAGATCTGACTTGGACATTTTTCTTTTGGTAAATTGAAAGGATCATTCCCTTTGTCCTAGGAAAAACCTACAGTCCTTGAGGACTGTAGTGACTATTGATGGGTATTGATGAGTAGAGTTTTGCTTGCAAGAGATCGTATTTCAACCCCAACCTTGCTATGTTATCACTGGCAATGCTCCTTAGAAAAAAAAGAATTCTGGTTTGCAGCAGAGTAATAATTAAAAAGGAAAAATCAAGTTATGATCTGGCAATTGTCAGTTGTATTGCCGAATCTAAGATTGCACAGGAAAATTATGATTTGCCCATGCATCAAAACATATCTTGATTTATCAGATCACAGCAGGTTTATTACGGTTGCTGGCAATCAACAAACACATATTTAGATCATCAAAAAGCAATTCTCCTGTGCAATGTTAAATTCACTGCTGATAAATCAGTTCACTGATCTTTAATTATCACTCTAGTTTTCACTCTAATTAGGACAGTGATCATCTGTGTACTGCTAATTTATTGCTAGGGGCCATTTTAACATTGATAGCAATGGTGGAAATAGCAGATATACTAATAGAGTTCTGAAAGATGAAAAGCTGAAGAATGGTTTTTGAACAATAATGCAGTTAGAAGATTAAGCACACCACATTGCAGTTTGTTCTGACTATGTAATGCTCATTCCTGTCATTTGTAGATAGCCTAGCTATGCTCTGTAGTTGCACAGTATACTTCCTAACCAGCAGTGTTAATAGAACATACTGGTGAGGGGATACCAAACTCCTCTGGACCCTGTAGTGTTTAAACACTGGGCCTATGTTCTTTGCATTTGAATTTTACATTCAAATCCTTAAATGAAGGTGTGGTGTGGCATCTGTGGCGTGACTCTGTGGGGTTGATTTGCTAATGGCAATGCTAATGGTACAGTTGCTCCAGAGCTTAGTAAATGAGCAGAAGATTTGCTGACTTCCATAATCCAATTATGTGCAAGCAAAAATACTTTTCTTTTATTCTCCTTACACGTGATTGGGTACTCTTTGCAAAGTGAAGCCTTACCTCATTTACTAAGCTCTGGAGCAACTACACTTGCAGAGTGCAATTGCACTTTGAAAAGTACTAGTTGCCTTCAGTAAATCAACCCCTAAGTGTTCTCTGCATAATGCTGCAGATAACTCTCCAAGAATGGTGGGAATGAGTGAAAAGCTGTTCACATGAAATGTTTGTCCACCAATCATGAACAGGTCCTCCTACCAGCGCTTTTTTTGCTACTTTCATTACTTTGAATAGGGCTTTCCTTGCTATAGAGTTCCAAAGTAAGCAAAGTGCAGTGCTTTATAAAAGTATTAAAAAAAAAAAACATCAGTAAAGCCATCTGGTGATACAACAAAGGTAAAGGTGATGGCACTATAAATCATCATAGATATAATATGAAACATATATAACATTGCAAATGGGTCATTGGTATATAGCTATAAAGCAAAGTCCAAAAAAGTGACAATCCCAACACCAAATAATAAAACCGATCCTCCTGGTTTGGTTAATCTTCATATACGCGCTTCACCACGAGTGCTTATATAGTAGATGGCAACTCACCAGAGGTGTTTGACCACTTTTTACAGTAGGACAAAAAACACTTTAATGAATGAACCAGTAGGATCTTGGACACATCTCTCCACTGTGGGACCCCTCCGTTATTGCCCGAGGACTGGCCAACAAACTCCACCAGGGATACAAAAGAGAGCTCTTATGGTATAGTAAGTTTTATTAAAAATGGGTATTAAAAATTCCAAATATAACACTCACATGTATCTGTGCCAATCCCGGGACCAAGGTGTCTACAGCATGTGCGGGTGGATATATCTGAAAAATCGTGATGGCGTGCGTTCCACGCCTCATTCTGGATATGTGGATGTCACAGATGGGACCTGGAAATGATGAATCCCTGCTTCTACGTACGTTTCACCATACTGGTGTCATCAGATACATGTGAGTGCAATATTTGGAATTTTTAATACCCATTTTTAATAAAACTTACTCCACCAGAAGAGCTCTCTTTTGTATTCCTGGTGGAGTTTGTTGGCCAGTCATCGGGCAATAACGGAGGGGGTCCCACAGTGGAGAGATGTTCTATCCAAGATCCTACTGGTTCATTCATTAAAGTGCGTATTGCCCTACTGTAAAAAGTTGTCAAACACCTCTGGTGAGTTGCCATCTACTATATGAGCACTTGTGGTGAAGCGCGTATATGAAGATTAATCAAACCAGAAGGGTCGGTTTTATTATTTGGTGTTGGGATTGTCACTTTTTGGACTTTGCTTTATAGCTGTATACCAATGACCCATTTGCAATGGTATATATGTTTCATATCATGTCTATGATGATTTATAGCGCCATCACCTTTATCTTTGTTATATCACCAGTTTGTTTTCACTTTTAAAGTGGCAGCTACGATTTTTTTTATATCATCATTCCAGTCACCAGTTCCAGCTATTAATCTCAATCAGTAAGACCCCTTTCACACTGAGGCGCTTTACAGGCACTATTTAGCCAAAAATAGCACCTGTAAAGTGCCTCAAAAATCCCTCCCCACCCACCCCAATGTGAAAGCCCTGAGTGCTTTCACACTGGGGCGGTGCGGTTGCAGGACGTTACAAAAAGTCCTACAAGCAGCATCTTTGGGGCGGTGCGGTGAGCGGTGATACACCGCTCCTCCACCGCCCCTGCCTATTGAAAACAATGGGCAGCGCATCCGAAGCAGCTGCACACCCCCTCGGTAGTGCGGCGCGCCGGCACTTTTAACCCCGTTTTAACCCCTTGTGGGGGGTTAAAAGTGCCGCACACCCGCCTGCATAGCGGCGCCATGGCGCTGGTATAACAGCGTTAAATCCCCGCTGAAACTAGTGGGGATTTACCGCTACCGCCCACCAGCCCCAGTGTGAAAGGGGCCTTAAGCTGTACTGCTACTTTCAACTAGGCCATTAAGTCTAAAGAGGTTACAAAAATTTAAAGTAGTTTCTCTACAACTGATATGTCCATTTTGGTTGGGGGTTGGTGGGTTTGGTCATCTGCTAACTTTTTGTATTTCCTGATTAACCCATTGGGTAGAACTCTCTCAATTCTCCCAGCCATACAAATCCCAACTGTACTTTAGACTTAGGGGGTGGTGACCCTGCTGGACTCTCCATAGCTGAAGGCTATTTGCAATGACCACACGATGGCTTAACTTGAGAACTCAAGTCCCATTGGGTTATGCAACAAACAGGCATCCACCCCAACTTCACATATCACTTTTTGTGGGATTGCTTCATTAACCATTTTCAAACCCTGCAGCACTAATACTAGATGTGGGATGGACAATTGCTGGGACCCCTCCTATTGTCGGAGAGAGCAGGGCAGGATTTATTTCTTCTTTGTGCTCAATTGATAGTAAATGTTTTTACTTGGCTAGTAGTTGAATGTGAGGGGGCCAAAACTCTAGCTCAACTTTATCATAGAGAACTGTATTTCCAAAAAAATGCAGCTGATAAAAAAAGAATAAACAAAAATGTGAAAGTTACCAGGGCAGAGATATCACTCTAGAAATCAATGTGCAGTGTTCTCATCCTGGCTCTTGTGCTGTACAAGCCTATTAGGAAAATAAGTTTCCTAACCAATAATGGGCTGAGCCGAGGAAAGCCCCTATGTAATTTCATACAACATAAAACAAATACACCCTCTGTGTTCAATACAGAGTAAGTCTGGAAAACAGGACAGTTTTCCCGTCTGTTATCCTCATTTTGACAGAAAAATTGATTTTGGATACTGTTACAATCCCCCGAGAAGGAATGTTTTGACACTGATTCACAAGAAAAAAGTCCCTCCCTTTATATTTATAGGTTTGATCCTTTCATGCAGTTACACATACATTCTTTCACCTAATAATTGCAGCTCAAGCTAATATCATAATTAGCCGCTTGTAGGTTTGGAAAAGAGATGGCTTTCTTCAGAAACGGCTCAATTACCAGCACTGCTGAGCACATTATGACAAGGCTGTAATACATCCTGAGGACAAGTTGCATTCAGCCTTAGTGCTTAACATTTCTGACCTGCATGGGAAGGTGATAGGTCTGCATGGTAATATCTCTAGGTGGGCATCCTAACACAGATGTTGGCAATTGTATGTCAGACATACCTGGTAATTAATCTGTCTGAATACACGCATTTTGTTACTATGGAGATTGAACATGAACTTTTTTTCATCTAAAAGGCATTTTTGTGCTAGTAGAATTGAAAGTTACCCATAAAAGCTGCAAATGAATGTCATATTAGTGTAATTGGGTCAGGCATAGATAGACAAATCAAATAGCCAAACTCAAGGTGAGTCTAAACTCTTAAACCCTAACTCCAGCCAGAATTTTTGTAGAGTTTAAATCTCTTTTAGGTTTTTACTTTTTGTAATCCCTCTGGGAATATTTTCCCCAATTCTGGTCCTTATGAGGCCCTCACAAGAAATGGGGAAAGTAATTATCACGAGGACAGGAAAACACAGACAGTTCTAAAAACCATTTGCCATTCTATCCAACAAAAATAAAATAAAATTTAAAATTTGAATAGAGTTGTGGGCTTTAAAGTATTAACTTAAGAAGTGGCGAATGTTCATAATTCTGCCTTTCCTTTACATATGATTGCATATTCAATGTGAGCGTAGCTTTACTCTGCAAAATGAACATTGGCCTATGTATGTATATTCTCTACTCCATTAGTGTCATGTGATTCTGTCACTGGTGACATATCTCCAGCAACAGGATTGCTAAGAGACCACTTACCTGTTTTTATGAACGTGCTTCCAAGCTAGCTGGGAGAGCAAGTTGTTGATTCCATAGAGGTAAATGAAAGGCTCTCCTGGCTGATTCTTCTGCTGGTGATGTCGTCTGCAGCAGAATTGTCCATGGAATATAGCATTTAGTAATCAACCTGGTCAAGTCAGCAGCCCTGCCATTTAAAAGACTTCAGTCCACAATGGTTTTGGTAAGCCATAGGGAAAAAATGCAAGATGACTTTCTGAGTCAAATCAGCCACCATGAACTCACACAGTTTAACATACATATTGCCAGCACACTAAGGATATGTAAGTAATGTCCAAAGGCTTTTATTCAAAGTAATCACATTACAGTGGAAGTGTGCAATGTTTCGGGGCTATGCAGGACCCCATCATCAGGCATGTGATCCCGAAACATTGCACTGTGGTGTGATCTCTTTGGATAAAAGTGTTTGGACATTACTTTAAGAACCTGGGTTTGTGCACAATATGTACTGTATGGTAATCTGTGATGTTACCAGTTTCCAGCTGGCAGTTGCTACGGCACCCATCCATCTCTTAGCCTACGAATGGAGATTCCAAAGTTATATATTCCAGAGTTATTATATCACCAGTCTGGACTGGTGCCTGAGCAGTGAAAGTCAGGATGTAAAACTGAGTGAGTGATTTAACCAATTTGTTGCGAACTAGGGCACAATTTTCACAGTGTAGCCCTGGCCACCTTTAGTTACCCTGACCATGTCCTGTGTGACATGTAATAAAATGGTATACTCTAATCCAACTCTAGTCCTCAAGGCGCCCCAACAGGTCATGTATTCAGGCTTTCCATTATTTTGCACAGGTGATTGATCAGTTTCACTGCCTTAGTAATTACCACAGCCGTTTCACCTGAGGGAAATCCTAAAAACATGATCTGTTGGGGCGCCTTGACTGGAGTTGAGAAACACTGCTCTAATCATTAAAATAAATAAGCCTGCCACTCTTGACGTTCTTCTTGTGTACTTTGCCAACATCTGGTTAGAATGATCTAGAAAGAGCTCTGATAGAGGTGTTATTATTGAGGGTGTATGGAGGATTCTGGGCTATTGTCTTTCCTGCTTGGTGTTGCATGGTTTTATCCTTTTTTCACCAACTCTTTGCTTACACTTTGATTTGTGCTAATCTAGCTGAATAGAAATGTATTTAATGATATGTTCACATTTATTAAGAATTTACGAATTGTCATTATTTAACAAAGCATGGGTATTTTTTTGTTTGATCTGAACATTGTATGGATCTGCAGGATATTTATGATTGAAAATCGTTTCAAAGGCTAGAATAAAAATGAAGGTCTACTAAATTAGCTTTAGGGTGCATGCACACCTGCGAATGCACCCTGCTGGTGATTACATGGGAGAACCCTATCAGGGGTTCCTGCGATTAGTTGTAAGTAGACAGCCCTACTACAAGCAATGGGAGGCTGCTGGTTCTTGTAGCTAATCGTGCCTATTCGCATGTAATCTCTCATGCTACTATCTCATGTGAATGATCAGCCCTGGATGCAAATTGCCTGTGGGTCACATATGCACTTAAAGTGTATATAGCCCCTGAAAATGAAATTCTCTTATTTGCTCTATTTTGATTTGTTAACCATGCATGCCATGGAAAGCATTTTGTTATATCTGATGGAAGCAAGAGAGAAAATGGTTGATCTTGTCAGAAATTCAGAGCATGCCTGTGTCTTTTGCACACTTCCAGCATTATCTCAGAGCCCTTCAAGTTTGTTCCTTGGACTACAGGATGCTTAGCCTTTGTGCTGTAGAGATCAGAGAGTGGGAGTAGTTTACCAAAAGACATTGGGCAGGGCTGACAACATTCAGTCCACAAAATTGTGGTGTGTCATGAGCTCACAACATGCTTTAAAGTCTATTTCCACTTTTGTAGCCAAATTTGAGAAAACCCCACTCTAGGTTTGTCATGTGTTACCATCCACACAGCATGCCTAAAGAGGTATAAAGAGGTATATATATATTTTTTTTTTTTTTTTTTTTTTTTTTTTTAAATATTTATTACTTTTTAGACTTTTGTTTCTAAGGATAAAGTGTTCTGGCTGATTCTAAGAATTTCATGATAATATCACAGTGTCTTTGTTTTTTTAAATATTAACCCCTTGTTAGGACAGACAGTGTTTAAATCTAGTTTACAGCTTATAATGAAGAACTGCAAACACAGTACAGACAGGGTTAATTATGTTAAAACTCCACAGCCCCCTCCAAACATTTACAAGGCTGAGACAGCAAGTGATGATTTTTAGGCCTCATGCACACAGGACGTTTTTTGACGTTTTTACAGCTGCTGTTTTTACCTGCAGACATTTTTTTCTATAGTCAGTCATTAAACTCCCCATCATGTTATCCTATGTGTCCATGCACATATAGGCTTTTATCAACTGTTTTTGGCAGGGACGTTTTTGAGCTGTAAAAAAAACCCAAGACCAGTGGGTACTGAGAGACATTTTTAAGCTGTAAAAACGCTCTAACACCCAAAAATGCAAGAAACGTGGCTAAACGTGCAAAATTGTGGCTTACGTTTTTGGATGTTTTAGATCAATTGAAAAAAAAATGCTCAAAAAACCCCAGTGCTAAAAAACGTACGAAACCCCCACTGCAAAAATGCACAATGAATCTGAACAAATTCACTAAAAGCTACTGATGTTTTTAGGACCTTTTTTTTAACGTCCTGTGTGCATGAGGCCTAAAGCATGTAAAAACACTTCAAAAGGTAACCCGCAATGTTTTGTAATGTTAATTGGAACATGTAACAAATATATTTGGCTGCAAAAGTGGAAATACACTTTAAGAAGTGGGTGCATTTCTGGCAGATCAACAGGTATTTTTCTATACTTGCAGGGGCTTTAAATTGATAAAAAGTTGAGGGGTGTGCATGCATTGCAGAGATATACTGCATATGTATTTTTATATTGTTCTGCCATATGCTTTAATATCACATGTATATTTATACAGACATTTCTTTGGCAGCTGAAACAAAAGAGGAATGAAATTTAAAAAAAAAAAGACCACTATTAGGCTTTCCTTTATTATATAAAAAAATCCCATACAAGGAGATTATGTTATAGCTCATGTAGAGAAACAAACTATGCAATAAATCTTGTTTATTCCATTTATCATGTTCTAATTTGGCAGCTTATCTAAGGCAGTAATTATTAGGTTTAAATGACCATTGTGCTGGAGGGAGATAAATGTTAGCCCCACTTTGCTCATCGCTGTCAGACACATCAGCGTTTAACACTTCACGCTCCCCGTGTGTCCGCAGCCCCCTCCCTCCTCTAAGTACAGCAATCTATAGTGTTTGGTTGTTTTCTCTACATACATTAACATTGTATTGGTGAGTTATACTTCTACTCTAATATTCCCCATGGAGAAAGCATAAAACTAGAACAAGAGAACAGGCAAAGCTCAATAAATATATCACACTCTACTAAAGCATGTACACATAGGAATGAAGCATAATTCCAAAGGGACTTACAGAATACTTAACCGCCCTCCCCCAAAAGCACAGCTAAACTAAAGCTAGCCAGAGATACCTCCATCCACACAAGGGAGGCAGATAGAGGAATCTCCTCTGCTACAAGATTAAATTCTGACAGCGGAACCCAGAGCTGTCAGAATACACTAATCAGCAGCTGCAGCCAATTGGCTGTGGACTCTGATTAACAAAAGTTTTCCAACAATGTCCATTAAACAGAAGTTGATCTTATGATTACCTTCTGTCTAGCAGGGACAGCCACACACTCACTGAAAATGTGGCCAGTCCTTGCTGAACTGGTTCAGTTTTGATCAGTCTATGGCCAGCTTTAGGATGAGGTCAGAGGAACTGACTTATTTGCTTTGACTTTAAAAATGTGCAATTTATTCTAAGGTATACCTCAAGCCAAACTTTTTATACTACTACAATGGGGAAGGGTTAGAATCTCTGTCATATAGGTAAAGCTGATCTTCATGTTTTATTGAAATTTAAATAGTTTGTTTGGACCAAGCTGGGCCTTCACTACTAGATGTGTGTTTTGTATAAACTGTATACAACCTCAGCTACATACAGTATACAGGGCTGTGTATTGTATTGGGAAATGCTGTATCCATGTTATGATGCTGTAATGCTACCCTATTGTAATCTCTGCAAAAGTTTAATAAAAACAAAGTTAAAAAAAACAATATACAGGGCTGTGGTCTGGCAGCAGGATGGCAAATAGAACAAAACCAAGTTGGGATGAGCAGGGCCGCTGATAGGGGGGTGCAGCCAGCCCTGGTGTGGGGGGCCTGGAGCACACAGGGGGGCCCACAAAGGGGGGATTAGTGACAGATGACAATTGTGTCTCTTTTCCTCCAGCAGATGAAAGCTGCTCTCCTTCCCTCTCCCTTGCTACAAGCTTTTATCCGACAAGAAAGAGACAGTTGTCCCCTCACTAATCCCCCTCCCTGTGTGCCCCCCCCCTCAGCACTGGAATTTATCTCTAACTTAGGCTCCATGCACACTGGCTTAAAAAAAAAAATGCTGCTTCTACAGGAGTTTAGTGTTTTTCCTGTAGAAGCAGCTCAATGTTATCCTATGTGTCCATACACATTAGGACGATTGCAGGCATATTTTAAGCTCAACATTTAAGAGACAGAAAAAAAACCCTTCTGGTTCTCCTAAACTCATCTAAATGTTGTACAAAAAAAGTTCTATATGAACTTTTTTCTGCCAATTGAACTGGAGTTTTTTTTAAGCCCAGTGTGCATGGAGCTTAACCTTTTTCTCTCCCTCTGTCCCTCTGATCCCGGAGCCTGTATATTTTTTTCATCTCGTCTTCATTTTTATTTATTAACTCAGTTTTATCTTTTAAATTTAGCAGGAATTCTGTGATTTATGTTGTATTTGTGTCTGCTAATAGTTGTATTGTATTTTTTTTGCGAAATATAGCTTTAATAATTTCTTGGGGGGGCCCTGTCAAATAGTCTGTACGAAGCCCCACGATTTCTATCAGCAACGCTGGGGATGAGTACTGTCCAGCCATTCACAGGGAGCTTTGTATTCAATGAATGAATATAAAGCTTCCACTGAATAGCTGAGTTGGAGATTGTGACATCATCCACCCACCTCTGTGCCTCAGCCAACCAGAGGAAGCTTTGTGTTCATTCATAGAACACAAAGCTCCATGTGACTGGCTGTGTACCACTTAATTTTGTTCTGGAATACAGTTTATACAGCACACAGGGGACACATCTAGTAGTGAAGGTAATAGCTTTGTCCAAACAAACTATTTAAACTTTACTAAAACTTGGAGATTGGAGATTCGTTTTAAAGTAGAACTAAAGACAACGTTTTTTTTTCATTTTGAATAGAGTAAGGAAGGATATAACCCCTGTCAGGTTTTTTTTTACCATCTGTGTCCGATTGGGGAGATTTCACTTCACTTCCTGTCCCATAGCCGAAACAGGACATGAGAGGAAGTCCCTCTGAAGAGAGATACTCACTAGAATCACTAAAACTAGTGTCCCCATTGCAAGATTTCCACTCTGTTAATGTTCTGAAGACAGCCCAAAATTTGGGGCTGTCTTTCGCTTTCACTCTCGCTGATAATGATAAACAGGACAAATAGAGAAGGTGAATCCTTCTAATGGGGACACACACAGCAATGAAAACCTGACAGGTGTCCTAATCTCTCTCCACGCTATCCAAAACTAAAAATAAAATGCCTTGTACTTTAATGTTGTTTCTGTTCCTGTTAAACACCTGCTCCAATGCAAACTAAGGAACTATTTCCTTCCTGTTCAAGACAGGAAGTAAGGAGGAAGTGTTCCAGGAGGGTCACAGACAGCAATAAACATGTTACAGAGCTTCTCCACTTTGTTCTGTGTTAAAAAATGATGAGTGATTCTGCCATCTAAGCATAGGTGTCAGGAGTTGGCAAACAAGAACATTTTTCATGCTACAAGGGCAAGGCAGCTACTTTTTGGTAGCCACTACGCAGAAAAAAAAAATCCAACACTGCCTCCAACTTAGTTTTTTTTATAAATATCTATAAACTTCCAGATTCATAATATTACCCATATATCAGCATAGTATGATATTTGCATGTGGACAATGCTCCGATATTACCTCAACCAAAAGCAACAGCCTTACTGCCCATGGGTATTTGTATGAATTGGATTTCAGTGGAGTGGGGTTGATTTAGTAAAACTGGAGAGTGCAAAGTCTGGTGCAGCTCTGCATGTTAGCCAATCATCTTATGACTTACCTAACTTACGTAACCACTTCACCCCCGGAAGGATTTCCCATGTTAGGACCAGAGCACTTTTTGCGATTCGGCACTGCGTCGCTTTAACTGACAATTGCGCCAACGTGCAGAATTGTACCCAAACTAAATTTGCGTCCTTTTTTCCCACAGATAGAGCTGTCTTTTGGTGGTATTTGATCAGCTCTGCGTCATTTCTGATCACAGCTATAAACAAAAAAAGAGCGCCAATTTTGCAAAAAACACAATATTTCTTACTTTTTGCTAAAATACAAATCCAAAAAAACAAATTTATTCATCAGTTTTGGCTGATTTATATTCTTCCTCATATTTTTGGTAAAAAAAAATTGCAATCAGCTTTTATTGATTGGTTAGCAAAAATGTTGCCGCGTTTACAAACCATGAGAATTCATTTCTGGCGTTTTTACCATTTTTTTTTTACTGGTGATAGCGGCGATCTGCAATTTTTAGCGGGACTTTGATATTGGGGCGGACATGCCGGACATTTTTGACACTTTTTTGGGACCAATGTCATTTATACAGTGATCAGAAATTTAAATATCCACTGATTACTGTATAAATATCATTGGCAGTGAAGGGGTTTACCTGCAGGGGGCAGTGAAGGGGTTAACTGTTTTCCCTGGGTGAACTCTAACTGCGAGGGGGCTGGGCTACAATGGGCATAAGAGATCTAACTGATCCCAGTGACAGGGATCAGTAGATCTTTTAAATGCCCACTGACAGAGTGGGGAGCTGCCGTGTTTACATCTGTGGTTCCCCATTCTTCCTCTCTGCCAGGTCATCTCAGCTTGCTGGCGGACATTGGGTCCGCCCGAGCCATGGGCACACTCCTGCAGAGTACTGCGGGCATGAGAGCACGCCACTGGCAATAGACGCCGATTTGCGGAATAGAGCCACACTGCAGCAGTAAATGTACGCGAGCCGGTCGTGAACCGGTTAACTGACAATAAAACCTGGAAGCTGATTGGTTTCTATGCAGAGCTGCACAAGATTTTGCACTCTCCAGTTTTAGTAAATCAACATCAGTATGTTTTCATTTTTTCTGATCCTTTTTCTTTGAGCTTTAAATATGTCCCTGAAATTGACAGAAATAAATAGTCCCACCTACACGGTAATATACAGAGCAAATAAGCTGTCAATAGAGAAGGGCCTCGGCCTTAATTGAGTGTTTGCCACACCAGTGACCTGTGTAAGTTGGTCTATGTATTCTGTCAATACTTACAATGATATTTGTAATAATATCAGGAATGTTTTACATGTGGTCTTGGTTATACGCCAAACACAATATGGTGCTGAATACCACATTGCACAGTATTCAGCCATGGATTACTTAAAAGTTAAATTACACAATTACTTAGTAGCTTGAGATTAGCTCCCTGTTGTCTGGTAAATGAGGTGATCACCAACAAAAGGTTATTTGCCATCTAAACTTAGAGATAAAAGGTCAACTCTGTAGTTTAAATATAAAGGGTGATTTGCTACTTGATGTACATTTTACACCAGCTAAACAAAACCATCTTTGCTTATATTAAAAGGGAAATACCCCTAAATGACCATTACAAAAAAAAAACACACAAAAAACCTTCACCCTTTACTAATTATTCCTGTTGATTGAATAATTTCTATCTTCATGAATATTCAAGTTCCTATTATCTTTCATAACATTATCCTAATCTTGACTACAGGGTACTATACAAGGTAATATTTTTCTACCTATTTAAAGCTAAAGAAAATAAATATAGGTAATTTTGCATAGATGGATATCTTGAAACTATAAAAGCAGAATTTGTACTATTTTAAACACATTTAAAGCGGATCTTCGCAAAATATCCTACTTAAAACTTTTTGTCTTCTGCCATCATTCAGTCCCATGCTGCCATGTTGTTTATGACACCATTGAGAGGCCCGCTGGCTCTTCCAGGTTCATCCAGTGCACCTCCTGATGATGCCGCACTAGGCATGCCCCCTCCTCCTTCGCGAATGAAGGGCTATGCCTCCTGTAATATGGGACTTGCATATCCCAGGAGGCACAGCGAGCACTTTGAACATCATTGGCCTAGTTGAGTGACGTGCGTGGGGGGCAAGACCGTACATTTATAATTAAAAGAAAAGTTAAAAAAGAAACAGCTCTATTTAAGTAGAGGAGTGGAAGAGGGGTGGTTTTGAGGGAAGTTTATTCTAAGGGTGAAGATCCACTTTAATAGAGGTTGTCCGAAATGTTCTAGATTCTAATAAAATGTGTCATCTTTACCCAAAATAAACTAAAATATATACTTACAATACTTAAAATCATAAATTTAGAACATATTATTTATAGCAATTATACACAGAAGAAGAATTTGAAGATTAGTTGCATTGTGCTGTTGCTAGCCCCTAGCGCTTTCCTGTAGAACTCCAGAAAGGAAAACCAGGAAGTTCACCTACAAGTAGAGCCCCAGTCTTAAAGGAGAACGTGGGACAGACAACAAAAAAGACCTGTCATGGGTTCACATCCTGCTTAACCCCATCAAAAACTAACAGGACAATTTAATGGAGTTGCTTTTTAAAGCAGGGTTAAAACAACAATTTATTCCAGTGTCTTGTCCAGAGCATAGAAGCTAATTTACAGCTTTAGCTGTTGAGAAAAAAAGAGCTATGCCATTGTAAACTATAGAAAATACTTTCTTAAAATTTAGTTTTTTTACAATGAAGCATAATAAATTACCACATTTTTCTGTTGTTTTATGCAACGTTGGTCTAAAGCACTTATACAATGTTTTACATAATTAGCATGGCCTACAATCATGATCATTGAACATTTAAAATATTGTAAATCATAAAATTAATCATTCACTCATTGTTTAATGAGGAATACAAAGGAATAATGAAGCTTTATGCAGAAACATACGTTTATATAACATACACATAATGGTCTGCTAGCTTTGCACCTTTCATGGTAGCAGTAGGTATCTTTTCATACCCATGGCATCAGAAGCTACCATATAGTAAACTAAACTGGACTTACTATTTATGTACTATGTTTTTAACTATTCATCTTATTTTCGATAGGACTGAAAACCATTGTCGGAGCCCTTATCCAGTCAGTTAAGAAGCTGGCAGATGTTATGATCCTAACAGTTTTCTGTTTGAGCGTTTTTGCCCTGATAGGGCTACAACTCTTTATGGGCCATTTGAAACAAAAATGTGTTCGAGATTTCACGTCTTACAACCAAAGCAAGGGTGACAGCCTGTACTGGAGTAACTTGACATGGCAATCTTATGAGGAATTTATTCATGATGCAGGTAAGTTCTTTTTATACAAACTGCAAAGAGGAGCAAGTGGGAATTTAAATGAGGTGCAGGGAAAACTACGTCTCCATCCCTATATCTGTTAAGAGAAGGGGGGAAAAATTGGGACTTTAATTGAGGAATGTAACTGGACACCAGCAAGCAAGAAAACTGTACTAAACATGTTTATTGTGCTTCCAAAGTCATGAAGGACATGGTAAGTACCACTGATGAATGTACAGGATATACATAAAATATACGAAAACCAAACCACAACATATGGGTAATTTGGACATGTATACATATACGACTTAAAAGCACTCTGCATAGTGTTGACGTGGGACCTCTTCCAGAGCGCAAGGTCACAGAATAGTAGTTTATCATATAAAATAGCAATAGAACTTTTGCTTCTGCTGCCTCTAGGCAAGTGCCTACTGTGCCAAAAAGGAAAACCCATCTCTGGTTGTTGGTAGATGAAAAGGAGATTGCACAATCTGACTGTAATGTGCACTTTTGCTAAAACAATCACCAATTCTAAATTCACTTTGAAAAAACTACCTTAGCATTTGGTGCACACTGCCAAAACATCTAAGGATTTTCAAAACTTTCCAAAACATCCATTAACAGTTAATGACATTACAATTTTAACTGAGAAGCTAAAAAAAAAAAAACAACATTGTGTAAAAGATTTGAATATAAAAAGAACTTAAGAGAAAGGGGGGAAATTGGGACTTTAATTGAGGAATGTAACCAAACACCAGCAAGCCAGTAAACTGTACTAAACATGTTTATTGTCCTTCCAAATTCATGAAGGACATGGTAAGTACCATTGATGAATGTACAGGATATACATAAAATATATACGAAAGCCACAACATATGGGTAAATTGGACATGCATACATATAAGACTTAAAAGCACTCTGCATAGTGTTGACGTGGGACCTCTTCCAGAGCGTGAGGTCAAAAAATAGTAGTTTATCATATAAAATAGCAATAGAACCATATGAATGTTGCTTGTGTAGACATATACCTTCAGCATAAACCCGACACGTTTCGTGGGGTATTACCCACTCATCAGGGGTAGATGCGATCATGATCTATAATAAATCACCGTGTCCTCAGCTCCCATGGCAGATGTCCAGACAGCCCAGCCCCAGTTGCTATATATCACATAACGTTCCTGTCCTGTCTATGTCACCGTGTCCTTAGCTCCCATGGCAGACGTCCAGGCGGCCCAGCCCATGTTGCTACATTTCACATAATGTTCCTGTCCTGTCTATGTCACCCTGTCCTCAGCTCCCATGGCAGACGTCCAGGTGGCCCAGCCCCCATTGCTACATATCACATAACATGAGAAAGGGTAGGTTTGATAACCACACCCTCTTTACTTATACTGTCACCCTTATTGTCCAGACACCAACAGATCATTGGTTGCTTTGTTTTATTATAGGTCATGATCGCATCTACCCCTGATGAGTGGGTAATACCCCACGAAACGTGTCGAGTTTATGCTGATGCTATATGTCTACACAAGCAACATTCATATGGTTCTATTGCTATTTTATATGCTAAACTACTATTTTTTGACCTCACGCTCTGGAAGAGGTCCCACGTCAACACTATGCAGAGTGCTTTTAAGTCTTATATGTATGCATGTCCAATTTACCCATATGTTGTGGC
>BLSH010378674.1:409237-420686 GCA_018402905.1 Glandirana rugosa | reverse complement strand
GCCACAACATATGGGTAAATTGGACATGCATACATATAAGACTTAAAAGCACTCTGCATAGTGTTGACGTGGGACCTCTTCCAGAGCGTGAGGTCAAAAAATAGTAGTTTATCATATAAAATAGCAATAGAACCATATGAATGTTGCTTGTGTAGACATATACCTTCAGCATAAACCCGACACGTTTCGTGGGGTATTACCCACTCATCAGGGGTAGATGCGATCATGATCTATAATAAATCACCGTGTCCTCAGCTCCCATGGCAGATGTCCAGACAGCCCAGCCCCAGTTGCTATATATCACATAACGTTCCTGTCCTGTCTATGTCACCGTGTCCTTAGCTCCCATGGCAGACGTCCAGGCGGCCCAGCCCATGTTGCTACATTTCACATAATGTTCCTGTCCTGTCTATGTCACCCTGTCCTCAGCTCCCATGGCAGACGTCCAGGTGGCCCAGCCCCCATTGCTACATATCACATAACATGAGAAAGGGTAGGTTTGATAACCACACCCTCTTTACTTATACTGTCACCCTTATTGTCCAGACACCAACAGATCATTGGTTGCTTTGTTTTATTATAGGTCATGATCGCATCTACCCCTGATGAGTGGGTAATACCCCACGAAACGTGTCGAGTTTATGCTGATGCTATATGTCTACACAAGCAACATTCATATGGTTCTATTGCTATTTTATATGCTAAACTACTATTTTTTGACCTCACGCTCTGGAAGAGGTCCCACGTCAACACTATGCAGAGTGCTTTTAAGTCTTATATGTATGCATGTCCAATTTACCCATATGTTGTGGCTTTCGTATATATTTTATGTATATCCTGTACATTCATCAATGGTACTTACCATGTCCTTCATGAATTTGGAAGGACAATAAACATGTTTAGTACAGTTTACTGGCTTGCTGGTGTTTGGTTACATTCCTCAATTAAAGTCCCAATTTCCCCCCTTTCTCTTAAGTTCTTTTTATATTCAAATCTTTTACACAATGTTGTTTTTTTTTTTAGCTTCTCAGTTAAAATTGTAATGTCATTAACTGTTAATGGATGTTTTGGAAAGTTTTGAAAATCCTTAGGTGTTTTGGCAGTGTGCACCAAATGCTAAGGTAGTTTTTTCAAAGTGAATTTAGAATTGGTGATTGTTTTAGCAAAAGTGCACATTACAGTCAGATTGTGCAATCTCCTTTTCATCTACCAACAACCAGAGATGGGTTTTCCTTTTTGGCACAGTAGGCACTTGCCTAGAGGCAGCAGAAGCAAAAGGGCAACTTTTCTTATATAATTACTGGCCACACATATTTTCCCATCACTGGTAGGAACTTCCATTGTAAGGAACTTCTATTGTAAGATTATTTACACTTTAAAAGAGAAGTATGGGTTTGGGCTTTCTTCTAGTTTAATACTTACATAGGTGAATGCAGCATGGGTCTGATGCTGCATCTCCCCCGGCGCCTCTGCACTGAGAACCGAGCGATCGAACATCGCATATTGCTCCGTTCTGACAGCTCCCTGAGCAGAGAGCTGTAGACTGTCAGTCACTGCTCTCTGCTCTGCTCCCTCCTTGCTCATTGAAGTGCTGGGCTGTGGAGGGGGCAGGGGTGGTCTCTCAGTGGCTCACATCATCATGTACAGTGCAGTGCCATTAAAGAGGAAGTAAACCCAGATTGGGTTTACTTCCTCAATATAACCCTGTAAAGTAGAAGCATAATGGGCTACTATGCATTGCATAGTAGCCCATTATGTGCCACTTACCTCAAACAAAGCCTGTGGCATCCAGCGATGTCCCCACTCCAGGCCGCGTCCATCTTCCGCCCTCTTCCTTCCGGGGCCACGTCTCCGGCCCTGTGAGTGGCTGGAGTCGCGTGACATCACTCCCGCATGCATGCACGGAGGCTGCTTCTTCACTGCGCATGTGCCGACATGACGTTGGCACATGCAATACACTGCATATCTCCTGAACCGTGCAGGTTTGGGAGATATACAGTGCACCAGGCTTACCTGTAGGTTAAAATGGTTGTCACAGGTTGACAACCACTTTAACCTTACATTGTATATGAACTTGCATCTTGGTTAGAGCCTGCTGGAGCCAGGATTAAGGTAAGTATTACACTTTATCCCTGCTCCCCTAGGCTAAATGAACAGATGACCCTTGCAGTGAAGAAGTAGGGGGCACTGCAAAGGTTGATTTTGTTTAATTCCTGGAGTTGAGCTTTAAGTAAGCAAGTGTTGAGAACCTACAAGCTCCAATGATGAAGCTATGGCCCTACTATCAACTTAGTGATTCAAGGGCCTGCCTAGCGGGATACAAACTGTGCACATTGTTTAGGTAGTCCATCAGGTTACCTAGTTTTGACAAATGTAAACGATAATGTACAGAGATTGTACAAAAAGATTGTTACATGAATGGGCAGCGTTATACAGTACAGTGTATTTGTATCAATATGTCATAAGTCATTTGTCTAGAGACTAATTAAGGCAGTATGGGTCTGTAGGCAAGATAGCAGCTTTGCTTTCCTTCAATTTGCATTTTCTGTATTGGCATGGTCTGCCACATCATCAGCCTACAAGAGCATCCTGCCTTGTGAAGCGACAGGCAGGCTCAGCCCATCAGACACCATCCACCTACAAGTGCATCCTCCGCTGTGGAGTGATTGATACGTTAGTTCCCCTTTGACAAACTGAACAATTCCCTGCAGGGGCAGTAAACTTGTAGCTGGACACCCTGGACATCCCCTAGGACCTACGCTCCTTCTGGATAATCCAGCTCTGCATCTGCATCTCTCTAGCATTTAAGTAGCATGTTTTAACTACTGAAAATCTCCTGTGTTGCTCTAGTCCTGGGGTCTTCAAACTATGGCTCTCCAGTTGTTCAGAAACTACAATTCATCCATCATGCCTAGTCATGTCTGTGAATGTCAGAGCTTTACAATGCCTCATGGGATGTGTAGTTGTGCAACAGTTGAAGGACCGTAGTTTGAGGATCCCCTGCTCTAATCTAATGAGACAACTTCCAGCAATGGTTAAGGCCTCTTTCACACTTATGCGACTTGTCCTGCGACTTGGGACTGCAAAGTCACATGACAAGTTGTTCCCCGTTCTTTCCAATGAGTCCCGTTCATATCTGTATGACTTCAAGTCGTGCCAACTTCAAAGTAGTCCCTGCATTACTTTGGCCTAACTTTGATGCAACTTGAGGTCCATAGACTTCAATGTTAAACACTCAAAGTCGCATGCAAATCGATATAGATGTGATTTTTGTACTATTTCTGTACAACTTTGTAATATGTTTTCATTGTGCCAAAGTTGCAACAAAGTCGTACTGATCTGAAATCGTGGTTAAATTGCAGCAAAATTGCGGTAAAATCGCTGAAAAAATTGTGGTAAAATCGTGTTGCACAAGTGTGAAAGGGGCCTTAAGGTCTCCTTATCAAGAGATTACATTCACCTGTGTAGCCTAGCCTGTATTGTGGCCAGAAGCAACCAATCTGAGACCTGGTTTTATTATGTATATTCCGAAATTGACACTTGAAGGGTGATTGGATGATATGTGCCAAAATAATTTTTCTTGCTATTGCAGTTTTCACACACATCTTCATTTTTTTTGAAGTAGAGGAGACTAATCAAGATGATGAATATATGTTTGTGTGTCTTTAAGCACTACACTTCCGAATTCCTTTCCTCCAAATATTGTAGACATAGACGTCACAGTTTATTTGCTGTCAGAAAATTGAAGATACATACCGTAGCTTAGGAGACACACTTAGCAAACATTTAATTTTATTTGTTTTAGTTATTGCATACTGCAGTTCAAGGTGTTGTCTAGACAAACAGGTCCCTTGTTACTGACGCTTCTTATATCAGCAAATGCAGCGGTGCATTTTGTGTGTATTTTTGTCTTGCCAGCGAGCAATCACTGCATTGTAGCATTTTTGTTACTTGTTGTTTTATGCAAAATATCTCAAATATTCATTCTCGTAGAAACAGTAATATAATTCTTCCTGGCTATATGTTGTGCCGTGGTTCATGTACTTAGCAGTACGTCTATTTATAAGTGATTTTGTTTAAATCTGCTACTGTACAACTGTACAAAGCTGCATAGAGTTTCTTGCTTTCAGCATAGATTTGGGCCTGGACACGGAGGATAAAAGCTGAAACTGGCAACCTCCAGAGTACATTTTGTGGATCCATGTTGCCATATCTCCTTGATAAGCTGCATCAAGCCAAAAGCACTCTATTTGCTGAAATCTGTGCAATGTCCAGAGTTCTGTTTGATAGTAAATTCATCAAGTTGTGTGACAGATCACAGCTTTGTCTCTACCTCCTGCCCAATAATACAAACCCAGAAATAAAATCACTGTAATTAAAGGTTTAGGGAACGTTTTTGTTCACTTTCCCAATGTGATCTATACTTCCATCTCACTTACATGCTGCAGGAAGACATAAAGCATGATTCAGCAGAAAATGCCAACAGAGAATATTAGAGGGCAAGATATCCAGAAGAGATTGCTGTTGTTTAGGGGGGTATTACATTAGATATTATATGTGTAATCCTATCAGTACTGCCGTTCATAAGCATGCTGTGATCACCATTTCAGGTACAATCTCTGGTGAATTACATCAGCAGTCAACTAATGATCTCCCCATTTATACAGCTGTCTTGTGGCATAAGAACTAAAAGGTCAAATGACCCCATACCAAAGGAGTATGGAGGTTCCCATTGCAGACTACTTGCTCTGAAAATGTTTGTTCCCTGGCTGTCATGGCAATTCAATTCAGTACTTTTTATACACTTACCTGGAACAAATGTGCAAATCAGAAGCTCAAGCCTAGTGGCGTAACTAGGGACTTCAGGGCCCCGATGCAAGAAACCATGAAGGGCCCCCCTGACTCCCAGACGGGGCCCTTTCCCCCGAGCCCAGTGGTGGAACACCAGGGCCTGGTCGCAAGTATGTGGCTGCATATAAAGGAACTGATTTCTTCACTTCCTCCACACTTCTCCTCCTTTTCCTCCCACAGGCATTCAGCGGCTGCAGGAGGAAAGTGGAGAGATCGGTTACTCTATGCCAGTGTTTCTCAATCTTTTTGCAGTCAGTGCACCCTTGAAGTATACCCCTAGGTGAATGGGGCTGCACTGCAACCACAGCACAACCGTGTGCAGTGCACGCAGTTGCAGCATAGTGATGATTCATTTAGGGGGGTAAAACAGGCGGTCAGGAGGCAACACATTGCCTCTTTACCGGCTTTCAGATGCCTCTGAAAAGTGATCTGAGCATGGATCACTTTTCAGAGGAACAACATTTTTTTGCTGGTACTCTGAACAAGTGGAAAAAAAATCAGCTCTGATTGTACACTTATAAGGGGTCAGGATTAAAAGCGCATACATACTTATACGCACAAATACATACACAAATATAAACACATACATAATACACACTATATATATATATATATATATAAACACACACATATATACTGTATATATAAGTACACACATATATAAACACACACACACACACATATATAAATGCACATATGCACACACGCACATGCATGCACACATACATGCACACACATACACATGCATGCACACACATACCCATACATGCATGCACACACATACATGCATGCACACATACACACACATAAATGCATGCACACAAACACACATACATACAGATAGCATTTTAAAAAATGGCAGTCCTTACCGTAGCCCTTCCTGCTGGGTCCTGCACTGTAGGGGGAGACAAAGAGCACAGCACACACTGCTTTCACTTGCAGTGTAATCAGTGTGACCAGCGCCCCGCAGCGCTGATATATATTTCGGTGGATGATCGAGGAGCTCTGTCTCTGCCGCCCCTCCTATGTAGGTATACAGAGGCCCCACACGGGCCCCCTGCAGCATGGGGCCCAGTCGCCATGGTGACTCCATTGACCCCTGTATGTCCGCCCCATTTCTGGCCTAATTATGACTTTTATGATCTGCATGCTTGTTCTAGGTCAGAAAGGACTGAACTTACAGACATCTAGACAATTTGAATGTCATATTTTGCTCTTTAACACTGTGATCTTGTCTGGTATTTTAAGCTATTTCATCCTTTTCAAATGAATACTTGATCTGTTATTATGCACAATGTATTTAGGCATAGTATGGCAATACAAAAAATTGGGATGTGAGTATAAGAAGGTGTAACAGGGTCTTCCAGAGGTATACCTCTGTTTCATAAAGTGGTAACAAAGATCCTACAGTCAGGAGGAAGAGCATCTGTTACTTAGTCACTCAGGAGTTGATTTACTAAACCTGGAGAATGCAAAATCTGGTGTAGCTCTGCATAGAAACCAGTCAGTTTCCTTTCTTTTTTTCTTTGTCAAAGCTTGAGCAAGCTGAAGTTAAAAGCTAATTACCTACCATGCACAGCAGCAGCAGATTTTGCACTCCCCAGTTTTAGTGAATAAACTCCTCAGTGACAGCAGCTGAGGAGAAAGGATCATCTTTAGATCTCTTTAGAGAGAGGGAACAAAAAAAGTCAACTACCTTAGTTCATGGTGAGGCTTCCCATTGGGGAGGAGTGCAGAACCTGGGACTACACTCACCCCATAAGAGAGACAAATTGTTAAACAGTAGCAGAATGCCTCAAGCAGTATTGAGTTCTTTTATTGCCTATAAATGTTGAGAACCTGACCTTTAGTAAACGTCTTAAGCATTTATATGCAGCTCTAACAAAGTTGGGGGAGGGGGTGAAATATTGACTACTTGGTCCACTCTTTAGCAACACTCAGAAGAGAGAAAGACATCTCCCTAGTTCTAGGCCTTGGGAAGGAATCAGAGAAGATTGGACTTCTGAAAAAAGGTGTGTGAGGCCTTCATAGTTGAGCTGCAAGACCCTGGGGTACAGGGCTGGGGTTGAGCTTTGGACATCCCACAGAATTCACAGAGTGAAGGACATAGTTTGGGTGCACTAACTTAAGAGTGCATCCCTGGAACCTCACAATGTTATCTGAAGATCTTGAAGGTCATCTACTGCCAACTAATACAGTAACCTATAAAAGCCTACAAAGCAATAATCAATTCATTAATGCATTAGTAATCATCTTTTACTTATTTCACTACCCTCAGGACTAGAGTTGAGCGGACACCTGGACGTTCGGGTTCGGAGGGTCCGAACTAACTTTGGGAAAAAGTCCGGGTTCAGCACCGAACGTTGCCCGAACGTTATGCCGGACCCCGAACCCCATTGAAGTCAATGGGGACCCGAACTTTTAGGCACAAAAATGGCTGTAACAAAGTCCTGGCAAGTGCTAGAGGGCTGCAAAAGGAAGTAAAATGGGGGTAAAAGTAGGGCAAGTGCCCTTCAACAAAATGGGGATAGGGAAAATAAATTAAAATCAAATAAACTAGGAGATGATTTTTGAACAATAATGTGTCACTTACAACTGCAGCTAGTACCTCTCCCTTTAGAACTAGGAGATGATTTTTGAACAATAATCTGTCCCTCTAAGCAGAAGCCTCTACCTAGTGCAGTCAGATCGCTCAAAGCAGCAGTATGTGAAATCTCAAATTACTCCCACAATCTGATCGTTGTGTACGATACCACAATCTGATCGTTGTGTACGATCGTAATGATCGTTGTGTTATGAAGGGTTTGATCTGCAACCTGTCACTCAAAGCAGCAGTATGTGAAATCTCAAATTTCTGCAATCTGTCCTTCAGAGCAACAGTAGTAGTAATCTCAGGATGCAGGAATAGATGTTAAAATGTCTGCAATCTGTCCCTCACAAAAACGCTGGCAGCTTCCTCTCTCTACACTAACCCAAGAGCATGTGACATGCAGCACTGTGACTCCAGCCTCATATAGAGGCTGGGTCACATGATGCACTGGCCAATCATAGCCATGCCATTAGTAGGCATGGCTGTGATGGCTTCTAAGGGCAAACCAGTGAAACGCTTGTTGATTGGCTGCCCTGCAGCTATTCAACATGCGTGATCAACTACCAGAACCCAGAACCCGAACCGGTGTTTGGGTCCGGGTCCTGGACACCCCAAAGTTCGATACGGACGCGAACGTTACAGTCCGGGTTCGCTCAACACTACTCAGGACCCTTTCAGACGAATACTATAATCAGGTCTGATCGGAGGCTGCATTTTTGCCTATGAGCAGCCAGATGTAAATGTATGGATGGACTAACCTACAAATCTGTCCAGGTCCAGAAAAAAAAATGTAAAAGGTCTGCATCTTTGTCCATGTTTATGGACCTAACCGCAATGGATAAGAGGTAGCCTGATAAAAAATGACACCAGTCTGCTTTTATCTGGCTGCCCAACATGGGTCCAGAAAGTCCCAGTAGTAAAATGCTGAAAAAGAAAACTGAATGGGCATGGATGTCACCTTTTGTGGCATCAGTCCCACCCTGCTCCAGCTCAGCAAGGATCTGGTCATCACAGATACCCTACTGATTGGACTGGATAGTGTGACTAGATTGCTAAATCCCCTTCTAATTGGGCTAGTGTGAAAGGAACCTAAAAATAAATCTGATTGGTTGTTAGGGGAATGGAATTGAAATATACTATCAATCGTTTCAGTTAATACTAGTATGGGGAGGGATCAGAAACAGATCTTTCCTATACCAAGGTTATTGTTGGACAAAGAATCAGTGGTAAGCAGCAAACGTCTGTTCTCATAATAGTAACTTGAGATATAATATACGTTTTTTTAAAAATAAAAAATCAGTGCAAAAAGCATTGAAGAAATGCAAAGAAAAGTAGCCCATAACAACAAATTAGACTAAAGTTTATTGAAGTCAGATCAGTCACAAATTCATTCTGGTTGCTACGGCTTGCTATACATTGTACATTGCCCAGCGGAGCAGACGGAAAGAAGAGTTTGCCCCGCCACTAAATATATATTGCATAGGGATAGTGCTGAATCCTATTATAGCCTTACAGTGTTAGACTTCATACATATGTATATTTAAGCACAAATGAATTGGAGAGGAACTTAAGTGCATTTTTAGCCTTTGCTTAGTAAATAGTTTCTAAAGCCCACTTTTGTGTCTTGGTGTTTTGTCTCTTCACTCTCTTTGATAGGAGTGACAGCACGTAGGTCTCTGAAGAGAGCACTCTGCTTTGTGTTAGCAGCTGAGTGGTTTGCCTGATCGGTCTTGCATGACAGATTGTCTGCAGCTAGAGCAGGCGGAATTGGAGCTTCTGTGCAGGAATTCATTAGGGGAAGCACACAGCTATTTACTCCTAGGGGCTCCAGACTGCAGCACAGTGTCATTTATATAGAAAGCAGTTCTAGCACATGGCTACCAAAGTCACTTTTACAGTCTGGATAAGTACATGCTTACTGCAAACTAATCAGTGCATTCATTCTGGACATTTACACTGACATTTTAAAGTTTAATGAACAATCTCGGCAGACCTATTTGATAAATACAAGCTGTTTAATTATACAACTTTTTCTGGTCAGATTATTTTAATAATAAAAAGGTAAAAAAGCAGCACATGTGACATAAAATATATACAAACAACAGAACTAGACAAAAATATAGTGCAAATATACATCCAAAATATGATGTATCCAGTGTCATTAAATAGTGTCAGCGATATATTGTCCACAAAAATAAAATTATAAAGTTTGTGTTTGTTTTTTTATAAAATAATCCTGAATCTAAAATAATCTAACAGTATTGGCCCTTCCGTGCTCTATATTTCCTGGATAGGTAAATGGCTTACCAGATAATCATAACCCCCTAACATTAAAGTGTTTATAACCCTAAAAAAATAAATAAATCAGAGCCCCTGTTCCCTTATAGCAGTTTAACCACTTCAGCCCCGGAAGAATTTCACACTTTAGGACCAGAGCACTTTTTCCGATTCGGCGCTGCGTCGCTTTAACTGACAATTGCGCGGTTGTGCAACGTTGTACCCAAACAAAATTTGCATTCTTTTTTCCCCACAAATAGAGCTTTCTTTTGGTGGTATTTGATCCCCTCTGTGTCATTTCTGATCCCCGCTATAAACAAAAAAAGAGCGACAATTTAGCAAAAAAAAAAAAACAATTGTTCTTACTTTTTGCTAAAATACAAATCCAAAAAAAAATATAAAAAACTTTTTTTTTCCATCGGTTTTGGTTTTATATTCTCCCTCATATTTTTGGTAAAAAAAATTGCAATCGGCATTCATTGGTTGGTTTGCGCAAAAGTTGCAGCGTTTACGAATGATGAGAATTAATTTCTGGGGTTTTTAATTTTTTTTTCTTTTTAGTAGTAATGGCGGCGATCTGCAATTTTTAGCGGTACTGCAATATTGCAGCGGACATGTCGGACCATTTTGACACTTTTTTGGGACCATTGGCACTTATACAGCGATCAGTGCTATGAAAATGCACTGATTACTGTGTAAATGCCATTGGCAGTGAAGGGGTTAACCTGGAGGGGGCGCTCTAAGGGTTAACTGTGTTCCCTCACTGTGTTCTAACTGTATTGGTGCTGGGCTGGCAGGGGGAGGGGAGTGATCACGGCTTCCATATACAGGAAGCCTGTGATCCCAGCCCTTCCCCCTCTATGAGAATGGAGATCCGTGTTTACATACACGGACCTCCACTCTCTCACTGCGGGGGGGACATCGCAGGTAGCCGGAGGTGATCGAGTCCACCCGACCCGCTCCCTGGCCCCCCCCGAACACAGTGAGAATGCGAGTGCGCCTCCGGCGGCGCCCGCGAGCTCACAATAGTCATTATCGCAACTGCCATCCTGTGACGGCGTTTCGCGATAACAAACCACCTTGCCGCTGTCACGCTGCAGTGGTCGGCAAGTGAGTAAACAGCACAGTACTTATACTGTATAACTTGCTCCTCTCTAAGCTGTAAAAAAACTGGCTGATCCTGCCACGTCCTGTGTCCCCCTCTGTGTGCTGACCACGATAATCATGGCTGCTGAGCCCTGATTACCGTGGTCAGTTTACGTCCCTCCATTATCTGCGGTCTCTCCTATGTCCCCCTCACACCCTCCCTCCCTGCCTGTCAACTCCTATGTGTCTGTGTCTCTGCCCCCCCCCCCTACTGCCACTCTTAGTAGAAAAGAAAAGTATGCAAATTGTAACTGGCAGCCCCTTTATTTTATCAGGCATAACACACTCTGTTTTTTAAAACAAAGCATGTCAATACCCTTTTTTCAGATACATTCAGGCCAGTCACGTGACTCCTGGCTGGTCTCCTACTCCGATCCAGGGCTACAGTGGGAGGGGCTGAGCGACCATGTGACCTCCTCGGCTGACATCAGAGGGAGATCTCGGCCCTCCCACTGTAGCCCTGCATCAAAGTAGGAGACCTGGTGGGAGTCACGTGACCAACCTAAATATATCTGAAAAGGTATTTACATGCTTTGTTTTAATAAAACACTTACAGGGTGTGTTATGTCTGTTAAAAAGAAAAGA
>BLSH010378674.1:357434-393631 GCA_018402905.1 Glandirana rugosa | reverse complement strand
CTTAAAAAAGGGGTCCAGTCGGTATTTATGTAAACGAATAACCCCACGGTAAAATGAAGGGTATTGTCATGGGTATGCGACCCATACAACTTTCCCGTAACAACTTTCGTAACAACTTTCACTTCATCAACACACATTCTTACTTAAGCCACTCGACACATTGTAGGAGTCGTCACATAAACAACAAACCACTCCTACTATTCTTAGACACTGTACGCCGGTTGGGTAGGAACACTCGCTACAATGACATGTAATACACTTACCAAACATATCTCAGGCCTTGTAGAAAATATGTTAAAACCGTTAGTCATGAACACTGCGAGTTTCCTGCAAGGCACCACTGATTTTCTGAACAGGCTCAACAATTTACCACCAAATACACTTCTAGTCACTATGGATGTAGAATCTCTGTACAGTAACATCGCTCACAAGGATGGGTTGGCCGCATGTCACAGATTCTTATCATCCTCACCAAACAACAAATACACTGCTGAGGATGTTACACAGCTCACCGAATTCATTCTTACACACAACTACTTCACTTTCAACAATGCTTTCAACAATGCCCTTTCAACATACCCAGCGTATGGGTACTGTTATGGGAAGTAAAATGGCACCCCAATAAGCAAATGTATTTATGGCTGACCTGGGGAAAAAATTCCTTTATGATATGGACTGTAGGTGAAAATCTAAGACAGTTTTTCTCATTGATCAACACCTTTCACCCATCTATCAAACTAAAAATGGATTATTGAAACACGCATGTCAACTTCCTAGACACTACAGTATACATCAGGAATGACAAGCTTCACACTTCGATATACAGAAAACCAACTGACCGATGCAGCTATCTCCATAGTTCCAGTTTTCATCCCCAACACACTAAATGGGCCATCATACACAGCCAGGCCATCAAATACCACTGAATGTGTTCAGACCCAGAGGACAGAGATAAACATCTCAGAACACTGGCAGACTCCTTCCATAAGAAAGGGTACAAAGACAAAGCAATCAACAACAGCATAAATACGTCTGTGAACACTCAAAGAGAAAATCTCCTCCAATACAAAGAGGAAAAAACAAATAACCGTGTACCTCTAGTCACTACATACAACACAGCTCTAGAAGGGATAAAAAAAGAAAATCAAAGATTTACAACTCATTATAACATAGGATGAAACTCTGAAAGAAATATTCCAACAACCCCCAATATTGGCTTTCAGACAACCACCCAACCTCAGACATAAACTAATCAGCAGGACATTTCACTGAGTATGAAGTCACAAATAATGGAAGCAAACCCTGCAATAAAAAACACTGCAAACTGTGCAACCAGATCAATCAAGCTAGAAGTGTCACACACACAAATGGGACCTTCAATATCATGGGATCATACATTTGTACCTCTAGTAATGTTGTATACCTCATTCAATGCAAAGGGTGCAGCAAATGACCAGGACAGAAGTTGCAAACAAGGATGAATTTACACAGACATTCCATCAAGGAAAATAAAGAAGACAGTTTCTGCACACCTGTGGGACATCACTTCTCACAACCGGACCACACTATTGAAGACCTCAATGTCTTAGTTCTTAAAAGGAATTTCAGAACTATCCAGGAAAGGAAAATGTTTGAACTAATGATACTTCTTTTTGACACAAAAAATAAGGGCCTAAATTTAGATATAGGTTTCCTTACCCATTACACTACAGTTTTATGACCCCATCTGTGACTGTCACCCCCCCCCCCCCCAGTCTATAGCTCTCCCTCTGTCTTATCTCAGTGACTCTGCTGCTAACTTTATTACCATAACCATATACACTGGTTTGTGTGTGTTTGTTTGTTTTCCCTTATTTTTCTCCTTTCCCTCAGAGATTTTAACATTCTGCTAAAACTTTTGTGAATCAGTACTGCTTGGACCTTGAAGAAGGGGACACTCCCCGAAAGCTTGTCCTGAAAAATTGTATGTTATTGCAAGTAAAAAAGTATCACGGACAGTACTCAATTTTCTCTGTCCCAAACACTGCAAATTTAGGAGATATTCACTGTACCTACAGGTAAGCCTTATTACAGGCTTATCTGTATGTACAAGTTAACAAAAATGACATTACTGCCACTTTAACGCTTCCCCGGTTGGAAAGGGTATGGCTAATTGTGTTCCTGGGTTTTCTTATGGTGGGCTGTTTGGGGAATAGCAGGACACACAAAGAGCTAATACAAAAAAATTCAGCAGGAGGGGTGATTTGCTATCTTGGCACTATTCTGAGCCAACAGGAAGGTCGTACCACTGAAATCTTAAGATCAGAGAACTCATTGGATGATTCAGCCCCCACAGTATTCACCGATAATTCAAATATTTTTTAAATGGCTACTCAAATGGATGATTACATAAATAGGGAATATAACTATATTTATATTATCCATTAAGTGTATTAGTATGCTGTTTTGCAAGTTAACTAAACCTCCTTTTCTTTTCATTTTTAAGGAAATATCTACATAAAGAATGGATCAAAAGATGCTTTACTTTGTGGAAACAACAGTGATGCTGGGTAAATTTCTCAAGTATTACAAATAAGTTGTTTTTATACAGTGTGATCAATACATATAATAGTTTGTTCAACTGCCAAATTACAAATCATTTTGTGAGCAAAGTGAATTTTGAATTATCATTATGAACTTAGTATATCACTCAAGTTATCCTTCTCATTATAACAAAGCAGTATTGACAAATCAATGGAATAATATACCAAACCATCATTCTGAAGTATGTTTAATGCATTATACACAACCTGCTTCCATCAACTCAGTATTTTGTGCTGAAGGCTTTACCCTTTGTCTGTGCTCAGTCCCAAGGGAGCTTTTTTGGGTTTCTTTGGTTGATTATGAGGTATGAATTTTGGCAGAAAATTACCATACAGATGCCAGCTATCAAATCGAATACCTAAATCATTTAATGAAGCAGAATTAAAAGTAGAACCAACAGTGCTTCCAGCCCACTGCTAGTCTTCAGATGTTCAAGTTATCAAGAAACACCCTTAACTTGGAAACTGCATAGGGTACATAGTAATTACCGGATAAGGGCTTTCCTGATCAACCAGACAAATAAAGACTGGCCCAGACCCCCCTGCACCAGCCAGGTTTGGAATACACTGATATGTTGGCCATTTTACTTTGTAAATGGTATGAACAGCTCCATATTTTTTGCATAAAATAAATAAGTATATTATTTTTGTGTAAAAAACTTTTAATACTTATAAATTATCCATACAGGTTTAAAGGAAAATCAAATGTGTAAGCTTGCAGAAGGGAACAACCAGCCACCATACTCAAGATTCCTTTGAAGTGAAAGGTTATCCTAGAAACCTTCAATGAACTTCAAACAGCCATATGACATATATACCTTCATAAATGGTTAGCAGTATGCCTGGTTTCTGTGTGCTCTACAGTTAACCAGCATTAGAAACTGATAGCTATTACCAGGGACACAATGCAGCCCATGGTATAGCTTAGCCCTCGTCATGATATCTATGTCTTTGACAGCATCAGGGCAGAGAGAAAGTGCATTCATTCACTTTCCACTCAGGCTTTGCATTCACGTGATGTAGAATTCAAACGTGACAAAACATGTAGGATGTGATCACAGCACATCACTTCTGTTCATGTGATTGCTGGGCAGCCTTGGGGTTTTCATTTGGTGCACAGTGAAGACATTGCTGATGGTGCTTTGAAGAGGATATCCTGCCATGATGTTTTAAACACTTAAGCCTAGTACACACCGCTATTTTTTTTCTGTTCAACTCAGCGGGTTGAGCGAAAAAAACTTGGCAGCTCAGGTTGGAGTCGCTGTACTAACAATCCAATGTTAGTGCAGTGGTCTCCCCTGCTTTTCTATTGTGGTCGCCAGAATCATCCAGTCAGTGCTCTCAACTATTGGCTGAGAGCACAGACAGGGAACTGGTCGGCAGACCTTTTTTGGTCATGAGCCTTCGACAGAAGCCGGCCAATTGGCCGGCTTCTGTCAGACTGGCTGCCATAGACACGGGCCGACTGTCGCCCGGTTTCTATTGAGCCAGCTGATGCCGGACGACATTTGGCCCATGTCTACTAGGCTCAAGTGCTGCCTGACCTCCTTCTTTATGAGGTCTTTTGATCTGGTGAGTGAGCATTGTTCACAGGGGATTGGGAAGCACAGAGGTGGTTTTCAGCAACAACACAATCCATTTTGACTGGAGCACCTTCACATTATTGCGCTATTCTGCTTGAATTTGTTTCTTCTTTGAAAGCTTGGAACCGTTTCAGAGAGCTCTGTTTTTCACAGTTTCTATATGATAACTCATTTTTATTTCGTTTTGTGATTGTCAGTTATAAATTCTGTACTCAACATTCTTAGCATTTGTCTTAAGGCGGTGGTCTGTACTTAATTAATTTTGTTTGGTGATACACTCATTTACATATACATATTTCAAACTGTTTCACTGTATTTTTGGAACAAGCTACGTTCAATGTATAGTAGTTCTTTAACAGGATGTAGATAGCATGAGATGGGTGGAGAGACGCAAGTTGCATGGTGGCATTGGTATTAGCTGGCAGTCTCCAATGTGGATTGCTGGTCAACTAGAGTGCAGGCAGAAGTCAAATACGCTGGCATGCATTTATCAAGATACATATAGTGTTTGGCTATTCACTGTAGATTTCTACAGGGAACTTCAGCTTTAATTCAGGCCTTCTATCAGTGTGTTGATGCTGTACAGTACATAGGTGACCTTAGGTTGTATTGCATTAGAAATTCATATACTCAGCATTTTAAAACAGTGTTTTGGCTGACTACTAAGGGAGTGTAGCTATGCTAGTTACCAAACTATCTGTAGGGAGCGTGGAACTTTACAGACCCATACATTACAGGTTATTTATATAGCACCAATGCATGCAGCACTTTATATACTGTACAATTACATCAAATTAGATCATGAGTAACTTTTATATCAATTATAAAATCCAAGGCAGTATGAATGAAAAAAAAATATGTATGCTAAAATAACAGGTTTGGATTTAAATCAGTAACGTATTTGAGCACAAACTCCAAAATCTGGCAACAAGGAAACAGGGAGGTTGATAGCTGTGGGAAAACATAAAAGTGGCCTATGCAGAATAGTTTTTGAAAGGAGAACCTCCTTGCAAGAAAATGGAAAAATCTATTGTAGATTTGCCACGAACACAACGGTTGCAGCTTCTTTTCCTCTTTGAGTAGCTGAGTGCTACCTGGGAGACTGAATACTTTTGGAAACTGCTGGGCACTTGCATTACAGCCCCTATCTAAATCCTCCCAATGGTCTACGTTGCATTATTATGGGTACATTGTAATGACATTGTCTTGTTATTATTGTAATAACACAATTGCTGTACCAACCTAAAAATCTGGGTTGCGATTCAGGAAAACATCATGCTTGGGTTGTTCTACTTTGCACATATTTTACAACAGTTATATTTCCTTTTTATTTTTAGCCATTATTCCCTGTCAGTTGTGCCCTTTGTGTAGTGCCTGAACTTTGATGAACCTTGCTAAATCACCACCACTGGCTAGACTGATTTTGTCACTATTTTAAGCTAAATCTAACAGGTTTGAATAGGTAAACCACTGGGAGCCATAAATAAATACCTAGCTTTAAATATAGCGCAAAGTGCCTCCTTTGCTACATGCATAAAATAAATGTCTTTAAAGCTGCAATCAAGACAGAGTCACACGTTTTTAAATACATTTGGCCTTTATAAAATACTTGATAACACTGCACGCTGTCCAGGTGAAGTGATTTCCTTAACGACACATTGCAGAACACATTACCTTGGGAGACCTTTGTTTTTAGCCACAGCTTTTTTCTAAAATGTATGTAGGGTAAAAATATATATATGTTTTAGGTGGAATTTGTTAAATTAATTCAGAATATAGTATTCATTTTTTTTGTTCAATTTATAGCCTGACATTCTATAGGGGTAGCAGAGGAATTAGGCTAAGCAGCTTTTCCCAACTTACCCAAACTTTCCTTTGCCTTCTCCTTCCTATCCTGCAGGACTCTAGTGAGTTCCAGGGGCAACATAGAGATATTATCCTGGCAATGTGTTGTGGGTTGGCTACAATACTTCCTCACTGCATTTAGAACTAAGAACAATGTAAAACCCTACATTATGGAAACGTCTTTTGATTTGCCCTCTTTTCTTCCAACAGGAAATGTCCAGAAGGTTTTGTTTGTCTGAAAGTTGGCAGAAATCCCAATTATGGCTACACCAGTTTTGATACTTTTGGATGGGCTTTCCTTTCTCTGTTCCGACTCATGACACAAGACTATTGGGAGAACTTATACCAACTGGTATGTTTTAATATCTTGCCTTTTGTTAAAACTGGTCATAAATGACCCAAGAATGCCCTGATTCTACCTGACAGCTCAAGACAGAATGGGGCCATTTAAGCCCAGAGCTCTAGAAGGGGATAACACATATTTCCAATGTCTAAAGAGCTCATTATTGTCCATAGAGATGCATCAACTTGTTGAGAGATCATCCTGCAACTTTTGAATAGGCAGGGCTGGGAAGCGCACACGCTTCAAAGAGGGAGGGAAGGTGTTAAATATTACAATACTGATTAAGCTTGTTGCAATAGATATGATGGAGCTAAAAATGCTACAGATGTTGGAAATATTATTTTCTGAAATTCATCTTTACAAGGACATCTGACTGTCTGACTGCTATAAATTCCTTCTAATAATCAAAGAGCATTACATGCATGTAGCTTTAAGAGGGTTTTATTTCATATTTCTGATTTCTTGATTTAACATCAATAATATTAAAGGGAATAGCATAATAAACACTTTAACAATAGTCGTAACATTTTTTTCTTGTCATTCTATCTTTTCAGACTCTTCGAGCTGCAGGAAAGACATATATGATATTTTTTGTGTTTGTCATCTTTTTGGGTTCTTTTTATCTTGTTAACTTGATCCTTGCTGTGGTTGCCATGGCCTATGAAGAGCAGAACCAAGCCAGCATTGCTGAGGCTGAAGCAAAAGAGAAGGAGTTCCAGCAAGCCATGGAGCAACTGAAGAAGGAGCAAGAGGTTAACACATAAAATCAATATACAGTACTATAAGTTGATGCCTAAATTCACTATCAGTTTAAATCTGCTAAATACATTCCCGATGCATCAGTAGAAAACAGTGGCGGCTGGTGAAGTTTTGGGATGGGGGCACCAGACCCTGCTCTTCCTTTTTGACCCCTCCCGCTTCTCATAAGCCCCACCCCTTATAGAATCCACCCACTCCATTCCCTGTATTCCACTTGCTTCCACACATAGTGTCAGTATACAACTCAGCATCACAGGACAGAGTATACAGCCCCAGAATCACAGGGCAGAGTATACAGCTCAGCCTCACAGATCAGGGTATATAGCTCAGCCTCACAGATCAGATTATACAGCTCAGCCTCACAGATCAGGGTATATAGCTTAGCCTCACAGATCAGAGTATTTAGCTCAGCCTTACAGATCAGGGTATATAGCTCAACCTTACAGATCAGGGTATATAGCGCAGCCTCACAGATAAGGGTATATAGCGCAGCCTCACAGATCAGGGTATACAGCTCAGCCTCACAGATCAGGATATATAGTGCAGCCTCACAGATCAGGGTACAGTATCTCACAAAAGTGAGCACACCCCTCACATTTTTGTAAATATTTTATTATATTTTTTCATAGGACAACACTGAAGAAATGACCATTTGCTAAAATGTAAAGTAGTGAGTGTACAGCTTGTATAATAGTGTAAATTTGCTGTCCCCTCAAAAAAGCTCAACACACAGCCATTAATGTCTAAACCACTGGCAACAAAAGTGAGTAAACCCTAAGTGAAAATGTCCAAAATAGGCCCAATTAGCCATTTTCCCTCCCCAGTGTCACGTGACTCATTAGTGTTACAAGGTCTCAGGTGTGAATGGGGAGCAGGTGTGTTAAATTTGGTGTTATAGCTCTCACTCTCTCATACTGGTCACTGGAAGTTAAATTAAACATGGCACCTCATGGCAAAAAACTTTCTGAGGATCTCAAAAAAAAGAATTGTCACTCTATAAAAAGATGGCCTAGGCTATAAGAAGATTGCCAAGACCCTGAAACTGAGCTGCTTCACAGTGGCCAAGACCATACAGCAGTTTCATAGGACAGGTTTCACTCAGAACAGGCCTCGCCATGGTCGACCAAAGAGGTTGAGTGCACATGCTCAGTGTCATATCCAGAAGTTGTCTTTGCTGCAGAGGTTGGAGGGGTGGGGGGGTCAACCTGTCAGTGCTCAGCCCATATGCCGCACAATGCATTAAATTGGTCTGCATGGCTGTCATCCCAGAAGGAAGCCTCTTCTAAGGATGATGCACAAGGAAGCCCACAAACAGTTTGCTGAAGACAAGCAGGTTAAGGACATGGATTAATGGAACCATGTCCTGTGGTCTGATGAGACCAAGATAAACTTATTTGGTTCAGATGGTGTCAAGAGTGTGTGGCGGCAACCAGGTGAGGAGTACAAAGAAAAGTGTGTCTTGCCTACAGTCAAGCATGGTGGTGGGAGTGTCCTGGTCTGGGGCTGCATGAGTGCTGCCTGCACTGGGGAGCTACAGTTCATTAAGGGAACCATGAATGCCTACATGTACTATGACTAAAGCAGAGCATGATCCCCTCCCTTCGGGACTGGGCCGCAGGGCAATATTCCAACACAAGAACGACCCCAAACACACCTCCAAGATGACCACTGGCTTGCTAAAGATGCTGAGGGTAAAGGTGATGGACTGGCCAAACATGTCTCCAGACCTAAACCCTATTGAGCATCTGTGGGGCATCCTCAAATGGAAGGTGGAGGAGTAGAAGGTCTCTAACATCCACCAGCTCTGTGATGTCGTCATGGAGGAGTGGAAGAGGACTCCAGTGGCAACCTGTGAAGCTCTGGTGAACTCCATGCCCAAGAAGTTAAGGCAGTACTGGAAAATAATGGTGGCCACACAAAATATTGACACTTTGGGGCCAATTTGGACATTTTCACTTAGGGGTATACTCACTTTTGTTGCCAGCAGTTTAGACATTAATGGCTGTGTGTTGAGTTTTTTTGAGGGGGCAGCAAATTTACACTGTTATACAAGCTGTACACTCACTACTTTACATTGTAGCAAAGTGGCATTTCTTCAGTGTTGTCACATGAAAAGATATAATAAAATATTTACAAAAAATGTGAGGGGCGTACTCACTTTTGTGAGATACTGTATATGAGCCCTGAGGCAACTCCACCTCGCCATTCCTCTTATAAGTCAAGTGACCCCTCTCTGAGAATGGCTGCTTAAAATGAAATTAAACCCAATAATTTAACTATTTTCAAAAACTTTTACATTGAAAGCATGGCTCTAGTGATTGCCATAGTTGCCAATGTGCTTATGTCAGCTTTCAACCAAAACTTCAAACCTTCAAGTGGCTGGTTGAGGGTCCCTGGATGCGTCCAGGGCCACATATCTGTGCAGGTAAGCACTCCAGGTGCAGTTTGTACAGGCTTTCTGTTTGCGATGTATCAGAAACACATGGCTGAACCCACTACAGTAATATGCTGATCAGGCCAGTGTACTGTATAGCCCTAATCGGCTGAGTGCTCAAGCATTTTGTAGTCTTAGATAGTACTGAGCAACAATGGGCTTTGTCTCTGTTTTTTCTTGGATAGGCACTTGCAAGTAAAGGACCTGATGCCGGGTCCCACAGCTCCTGTGAAATGTCACCATTCAGTTCCAAAAGTGCCAAAGAAAGGAGAAATCGAAGAAGGAAAAAAAAATCCTCAGAAATTGATGAGTATAATGACGATGCAAGAACTCATAGAGGAGAGTCTGATGAGGACAGTATGCGGAAAATGGTAATTTTGAATTGTGAATTACACTTCAGTCTAATTTAGAAAACTGTGTACATAAGGCTTCATGTACACATAGCCTACTTTGTCAAAACATTCCTATCCTGAACGCGATTTTTCCCGCATTCAGGAGAGGGAAATTGAACCTACCTTAACCATAGCAGCTTCTAAATGATCTTAAAAGCCTATGTGTACATGGACACATAGGCTTTTATGGAGTTGAGTTTAGGAGCTTTGGCTAAAAACTCCTCAAGTTTAGGAGCTGTAGTGTACATGAAGCCTAAGAAGTAAAGCTAGTCATATGTATGATAGTTTTCTGTTAGAAGAACATACAACTGTCAAAAGATCTTTCCACTTGTGTGATGCATGTATATGAATATAGTTTAGCCCATGATGGTTCGTTCAGCACTTAAACAACTTGGCCTTCTCATGTGTTGCTTCACCACACTGATTTTTTACAGGATGGAGCTGTAAAAACCATATAACCTCATACAATCCAGGATAGCTGTTTTCATTAAAGCCCATGTAAAGTTTACATTTTTTTCCTTTAGTTAAATGTAAATGTATAGCCTGAGTAGTATGTTGTATTATTTTTTAAAAGATGGTTTTATTTGCAAGTCATTTACTAGTGATGTGCAAGCTTCTGCTAAACTACATTAGCCATCAGTACTGCTGGCATATTGATTGTGGTGCGCTGCCAGTCACACAGCCTGTGGGAGAAAATGGGCACAGCTTGAAGCTGACTAGTAAAGCAGGCGGCAGGCTATTAGCAGTGACAATGCTTATAGCCTGCCTGTTAACTATGTCTTCATAATACACAGCTGTAGTTCAAGTTGCTACTTCAATAGCACAGGGTGACAATGCTGCATTGCTTTCACTGCAGAGTAAACAGCATTGTCATCCTAATTAAAAAAGTAATAATTCATGTAATCTACTGGTAAAATCAAAATGCATTTAAACTATTTTACAAGAGAGAAGAAGATATGCTCCATTCTGCTAACACTGCATTGGTTGACCTTTTTCTAATATGGCTGCCTGGTTATTCTCTTGGTCCATTGGCTTCAGGATTTTCACTGGCCTGGAACGGGCATGCAGATAAGAAATGTCTGAAGCCTACTCAACTTGGCATACTCAGGTGCTGAAATGCTACTAAGCTATTTGTTTAGCCATCAGCACTGATTCAATATAGATCTTTGGACTCAACTGCTGAAATACTACTTTATACTATACACTACTATTACTTTTAGTGATCCATATCAGTATGGAAATACATTCCTTTGCCAAATGTTTATTTAGTTAGGTCCAGGGGTATATTTTTAAATGTAATGCCATGCCCAAGCCACAGCCATTATTGCCTTCAGGCTGTCCAGCCTGATTGGCCCTACCAGGAGTTCCAGCTTTGATGGCCTAATACTAAGCATCACTTGAGCATGCAAGCCTCCCAACTTGGAAAAATGATTTGCCTTTGACAAGGTGCTGATTCATCTGAATGTAGACAATAGTATACTATGTAATGAGATTTGCTTGGAGTTAACACATTCATTATGAGAACAAAGTCAAATATGGATTATAAGGTAAAAATCCTTTGAAAGATCTTGAAGATTTTCTTAGGGTATAAATCACTGATTTCTAAAAATTAATACAACCCACATGCACCTGTTCACGTTCCCTGGGAAGGAAGTAGCCATTGGGCTAGTCTATCAAGTAAAGCAAATGTCATTTCTTTCGCCACCTATTTGTTGCAGCTAATTTAGGTCAGATTAAAGAGAACTTTCCCACTTCTTAACAGCTGTCAAATCACTTTGAGACTGGATATTGCTTGAAACAGCAGTTTCACTAAGAAAAAAAAAATAGTTTCCCTGTAAAAAGCATATTGCTCCTGGTTGTTCCTGGAGTAATTTAGACCTTTCTTTTCTTTCATATTTTTTTTTGTGTTGAGCATTTTTACTTATTAGTCTTTTTACTGAATGTTTATATTTGTACTATAAAAATGCTATTCTAATTTCAAATCAAGCGGCTTAAAGGGACTATACAGTGATGTATTACATATTTTGCTTCTTTATTTATTAGGGAAAAAATATATATATATTTTTTAATCAGTTAATTACGAAACTTTGGAAATTAATATTATGTAGTATTTTATTCAGCTATCAGGTGGAGCTCTAGTCTGATTTTCATCACAGCAGTAACTTCTATCTTATCAGGCAGCTCATTCAAGGTTTTAATCAGACAAAAGGGAGCCTAAAAGTAGTCTTCTGCTACTAAGCTATCCATTTAGCTAACACATACTACTTAGGGAATCCATTTCTGTTAAAATACAAATAAATCTATTGTAATTGTTTTTATTTTGGGGGTGTAGAGGTAAAGTTTAGCTTTCATATATCTGTTCACATTAAACAGTACATTTGTTTATCTAACATGAAGTATTGGTTCATGGCTTTTGCGCTCCATATAAACTCAATTGCACTAATACTATTTTTGTATCTTTTGATGTTTTTGTAGTCACTTCTTGGGATTGGTTTTGGGCCCAGTTCAGTGAAACGAAAAATAAGTCAAGGAAGCATATTTAACTTCCATATCCGTGGGAGAGACCTTTGTTCAGAGACAGAGTTTGCTGATGATGAAGTGAGCAATGCCAGTGACGGCCATAGAGGGTCTCTGCTGGTTCCACGTGCTGGAAGACGTCACAGCATCCAAAGTCAAACAAGTGCTCATTCATATCCAAACACTCCGGGCTTCACACAGAATGGCAAGAGGAACAGTTCTGTGGATTGTAATGGAGTTGTGTCTTTGGTTGGAGGAGCTGGATCTTACTCAAACCCAACCTCTCCTGGAGGACTACTGTTGCCTTCTGTAATTGTGGAGAAGTCTGGAACTGAAGAAAACGTAAGTTGGAAATGTTTATCATTGATATTGCATAAGTGTCTGTCATAGAACAGTACTTTGTAGTTGAAGTATACAAACTGTAGCTTAGAATTATTGGGCTGTTACTCATTGCAACCCTTCAACGGAAAGGGCGTTTTGTCTGTGGAGTTTGTTCTGTTGTGTAGGGACTCTGTGGGAAAAGCAGTACATATATATTTATTATAGTTTATGGTGACATGTAGCAGAGAACAGAAGCAAAATAGACACTAATGCGTGTAGGTACAACATATTGTAGGTATGTCCTACAGAAACATTTCAGGTGTCATCATTAAAAGATGGTTTGATAAAATGTGGAGCAAAATGATGAGGTGAAAAAGGAGGACCTAGTTTGTTTTATTGCTCACAGGCCCTCTACATGTACAGTCTTACATCAAGTAATTATGGAACATTCTTGGTTTTATCTCATTTATTCTGTGCCCCTGTGTGTCTCTTTTTTATGAGTGATGATGGACAGTTTCAGAGGAGTTAGTGGTTTTGTAACCTCCAGCTGTACATGCAATGTCATGTATTGTAAACTAATGGCTCTTCTTGGCCCTTCCTATGTTATTACTCTTCTGTCCTTGTTGGCTTCTCTCTCTTAAATCTATTAATATACTGCAGCTCAGATAACTTTACTAGACTCCAGAGTAGTTTGATTCTCTTCTGAGAAAATCTCTGCTGATTGCCTATTACACCTACTGTGAATTTGTTCTTCTTTTTCACAAACCTGTCTTCACGTTTGTCCTCCAAACAACAAAGCTGTAATCTGCTAATAGAACTGCATTGTAAGAATGTTACAGTGTAAGAAATGAGGTTATGCAGGTGGACCCTGGAAATTTGAAGTGCAAAATATTGTTCTAGTCAGCAGAACACGTGTAGAAACAATGGCCCGATAGAAATTAAAGAGTTTTTCTGAGAAATATTTGTAAAGATTGTTATTGTAAATGGGATTTTCTGAGGACCAAGCATTAGGTTGCTAGGTTCTTGACCAGGTAACTTTTTAAATGAGTATTAAGGACGAAGATCACTGTGCTCAACTTTGTAATCAGGACCCTTTTCTGGGAAGAGGGCTATTCAGTAATTTCTTGTCCTCACCCCCATCCAGAATTAAAACTTACATTCCTGCAAAACATTGTCATACTGGCACAAACAAGCTCGTGACAGCAAAAGGTTTTTAGTTATTATAGGTCAAAATCGATTCTTCCAAGGAGTGCATCTAAAAATACATAGGAGTAAACATATTCCCACAGCATTTATATATTTTGAGAAGAAATATTTTGCTATAATAAAAAAGAGTAAAATGTGCTAGATAAGTAAACTGTATCAGGAGGAAAAGTGAGTTGTTTTAGGGGTCTTTCCTGAGCTCCAGTCATAATAATAAATAAAGTGACAAGAAGACAAACTGCATTTTGGATCGCCTTGCTTGCAGAAAACAGTTGGAACAGATTTTAAAAATGCCTTTACTCCTATAAATAATAATAAATGTTATTTTTAAGGTGTACAGCATATTTGCCAAAACACATCAGCAGACAAACAGCATTGTTTAGCATTATCATACAATAATGTACAACCAGGACTTTTCTCATGTGGCAAAGAAATTCTGTGTAATTTTAGGAAATATTAGTACCCCTCTTTACTCTTTTAAACCTCTGTTATGTGTTAGATGTTCTCATCCGTTCTACAAACCTTCATCACATGTTAGATGTTCTCCTAAATTTTATGTTAAACCTCTATAACTTGTCAGTTCTTTGGAGTCCTTCTCCTAACCCCTGTAGATTTTAAAAGTGTTCTCTTCGTTCCTCCACCAGACCTCTTTAACTTGCCAGATATCCTCTGGATTCCTCCTTCTAACTTCTGATACTTGGCAAATGTTCTCCTCATCCTTCCCCCAAACCTTGGTAATTTGTCAGATGCTCTATGCATTCTGCCTCCAATCCTACATCACTTGGTAAATGTTCCCCTCATCCAGTGGCAGCTGGTGCTCCATTGGTCGGGGGGAGGGTGGCAGACAGACCTGACCACAGACATCCCCAGTCACTCCAGCCCACCAGCCCACCACCCCACACTAACCCGCCCCCCATCGCTCGAGCCCACCACTGCACACCATACCCACACCCTCCACCCTCCCGGTCGCCTGGCTCGCTCACTCAGCCCTGCACTTGCCTCATGCAGGTCACGGCAGCGGCTTCCTCCCTCTGTCTCCTCCGTGTCCCAGCCGTCACTTCGAACTCTCGGCCAATGGGGTCTTAGGACTCCCAGCCAATGGGGTCTCAGGACATGCTTCCTGATTGGCCGGGAGGAGAAACAGGAAGACATTCGTGTATATTCATTTGTTAATGTCACACAACAGGGTGGGCTCAGGGCGCAGTGCTCTGTGCCCCGAGCCCAGCCTTTTTGAAGCCAGTTAGAACCTTTGTCTCTATTCACGCGTTTAAAAAAAAAACCCCATTGGAATCCATGCATCCGTGCCCTGCATGTAGATTAGGGGCCAGGCGCCGCTAATGAGCGGCTGGCTGCCACTGCCCTCATCCCTCCTTAAAACCTGTCACTTGTCAGATCTTTGTAAGCCATAAACAATTACCTTTACTTTGCATTGGCAGTAACATAAAGAACAAGCTTTGCTAAAAAAAAGTTTCAAGCAGCACACTGAATTGAATGCCACTAACCCACCCCCCCATCGCTCGAGCCCACCACTGCACACCATACCCACACCCTCCACCCTCCCGGTCGCCGGCTCACTCACTCAGCCCTGCACTTGCCTCATGCAGGTCACGGCAGCGGCTTCCTCCCTCTGTCTCCTCCGTGTCCCAGCCGTCACTTCGAACTCTCGGCCAATGGGGTCTTAGGACTCCCAGCCAATGGGGTCTCAGGACATGCTTCCTGATTGGCCGGGAGGAGAAACAGGAAGACATTCGTGTATATTCATTTGTTAATGTCACACAACAGGGTGGGCTCAGGGCGCAGTGCTCTGTGCCCCGAGCCCAGCCTTTTTGAAGCCAGTTAGAACCTTTGTCTCTATTCACGCGTTTAAAAAAAAAACCCCATTGGAATCCATGCATCCGTGCCCTGCATGTAGATTAGGGGCCAGGCGCCGCTAATGAGCGGCTGGCTGCCACTGCCCTCATCCCTCCTTAAAACCTGTCACTTGTCAGATCTTTGTAAGCCATAAACAATTACCTTTACTTTGCATTGGCAGTAACATAAAGAACAAGCTTTGCTAAAAAAAAGTTTCAAGCAGCACACTGAATTGAATGCCACTAACCCACCCCCCCATCGCTCGAGCCCACCACTGCACACCATACCCACACCCTCCACCCTCCCGGTCGCCGGCTCACTCACTCAGCCCTGCACTTGCCTCATGCAGGTCACGGCAGCGGCTTCCTCCCTCTGTCTCCTCCGTGTCCCAGCCGTCACTTCGAACTCTCGGCCAATGGGGTCTTAGGACTCCCAGCCAATGGGGTCTCAGGACATGCTTCCTGACTGGCCGGGAGGAGAAACAGGAAAACATTAGTGTATATTCATTTGTTAATGTCACACAACAGGGTGGGCTCAGGGTGCAGTGCTCTGTGCCCCAAGCCCAGCCTTTTTGAAGCCAGTTAGAACTTTTGTCTCTATTCACGCGTTTAAAAAAAAAACCCCATTGGAATCCATGCATCCGTGCCCTGCATGTAGATTAGGGGCCGGGCGCCCCTAATGAGCGGCTGGCTGCCACTGCCCTCATCCCTCCTTAAAACCTGTCACTTGTCAGGTCTTTGTAAGCCATAAACAATTACCTTTACTTTGCATTGGCAGTAATATAAAGAACAAGCTTTGCTAAAAAAAAGTTTCAAGCAGCACACTGAATTGAATGCCACACTGATGCTGTTGTTGGAAAACCAAAGGCTTATATTTATCTGACTGAGTATTACAAATTCAATCCCAAAGCCAAACAATAAATACTGTTTTTGAAAATCACAACTGAGACCAATTTTAAGTGCGTTGTCAAAAACAATCAATACTTTTTCCCACAAACACACCACAATAGAATTACAAAGCATAGCAGCACAATCAGACATGGACAATATATAGGAGAAAATAATTATTTCCCTCAAAATTGCATGGGTAATTGTCTAAAGTGAGGGTAACAGCTACAAATGTTGGTAAAATATGTAGGATAAACTCAATCTCTGTAGTTCTGAGACAATTGTACTTACATAATATGGCAGTTGTGATACACGAAGTCTAGTAGCCCATACTATCCATTTCGAATTTATAATACTATAGTCAAAAAAAAAAACTGACATGCAAAATAAAATGCTGCAGTGTAAAGTATAGGCTCTTGGAGGCATATACCTACAACACCCTCCTGGCAGCTCCCATCGCAGCTGATTTTCAGAGTTTTTCAACAAAGATTAGGCACTTTCTGAAAGCTAGCTCACCCATGCCTGTTTCCTGCACATTCTAATTTGCCAGTGAGGCTGTCCATTATAGTGATGGGCCAATAAGAATGTGTGTAATTGTATTTGTATGGGGTGTTAGCAGTAGTTTTGCCTTTCAGAAAAGGTCCACAATCAACCCTAATAGTAGTGCTTGGGAAGCTGCTGCAGGTATGTGCACGTACCTCTTAAACCTTCAGCAGTATTTTTTTTAAGATGTATTCTCTTTAAGGTAGTGAAAGATAAATTGGTATTGGTTGCTGGGGATTATAGTGGGGTTTATAATACTTTGTAAACTGACCTTTATCCTTGTGGATCAATTTCAGAACATGGTGACCAAATTCATATTAAACTACGGTATGTTAAACAGCATCTGTTCATGATGAGTTAGATGTAAGTTTGTTTTTGTGCGAATTTCTATTACAATAATTTGATAAGGTTGTAATTTTTTCGGTCGTCATATTGGGTCGATTTTGATAAGTGTTTGCTATGGGATAATATAGGGCCTGCAGTAAAGTATAGAATTTAGGATTAAGATTTACCAGTAACCACATATGTGCTCATTGCACAAGGCCACAAGGTAAGCATTTATGCATAGGTATGTTCTAATGTTGCCTTTATTAGGAAATCTGCACTAAGAAACACCATGTAGTCATCGCTGAAATGCATGTATTTAGTCGACTAACTTAATACCATTTTAATCGACAAAAATACGACTAAATCTAAAACAATTGAGATGACTAAATTACGACTAAAACTGAAATGCCATTTTAGTCAAAAGGCTAAGACTAAAACTAAATTGAAATTTGATGTCACAATTAACACTGGTCTGTAGTGCATGATCATACCTCAATATCATAAATAATAACATATTAGATTTTTTAACTCCAGCTGTATATAATTAGTTTGGAAATTGTAGAGAAATGCTTCAATAATGCATTACAATTTAAATTACACCCATTAGGTTTTAGTTGACTAAAATTATTTTAGTAGACTAAATGTCCTGGAGTATTAGTCAACAAAATACGACTAAAACTAAAACAATTGCAGAAGGCTAAAATGGGACTAAAATACCATTTTAGTCCTAAGACTAAGACTAAAACTAAATCGAAATTTGCAGCTAAAATTAACACAGGAAATCACTAATGCTGCAACAAAGGATGAATACAAATGTGAGACTAGTAACACACAGCAATTATTGAGTATAGAAGGACAAAAGTCTTTAAAAACTGGTACCTACAGATCATAATTCAGACGATTATTTTTCAGATGTGGTAAAAATTAGTGAGTTGTCCATAGCATCTTTAAAGATTAGGAGAAATTGCCAGAATATTTTTTACAAAGCAACTTGTGTACCAACATTGTTATGAGCCCATTCACATTGTTGTGCTGGGATAACATGCAATAGAATGTGCTTTTTTAAATGTTTAGCCATCCAGCTTTAGTCTTTCCATGTAGTAGACAGCTCAGGCTTACTTATAGTCTGGGTAATCTGTTGGTTTTCCCCCTAAGCTCAGTGCTGCTGTTATTTGCTACCAATAGGTCACTGTGTCACAGTCAGGGGTCAGGCTTGGAGGCCATTAGCTATAGCAGTAGAGAGGCTCACACTGACAAGTTAGATAAGTGAACAAGCAGATCACCCTGGCACATGACGCAGGCTCACCTGAGGTGGGGGGTGATGGTGTCTAAATATTAACCTGTATTCACTAGAGCTCCTGATGGTGGATGGTGGTTTTGCTACATGTTAGTACCATTTTGCAGTCCTCAGGATTACCCCACCAGGGGGTGAGCAAGCCAAGGTCCACTAGCAGGTATAGCAGGTAAGGATCAAGCAGACACATAGTCAGTAAACAAGCCAAAGGTCAGTAACAAGTGGTTGCAGATTAGTATTAAGTAGGAGCAAAGTCGAGGAATAAGCCAAAGGTCAGTAATGATTGGTAGTGAAGATATGGGCAGCAGTAGCACTGATACTGGCTGGAGAGAGCACCATAATCTGGCAAACAGGAAGTGCAAAGGCATGGCTTAAATAGGAAATTCATGGGAGGAATAAAGTGCTCAAGGCTCATCAGATGCAAGGTTCAAGGCAAGATTCAAGAAATTGTCCAGGGAACTGTTTTGCATTTCAGGTGGCTCAGCAAGAAGAGATACTGCCAGGCACAGTAGAGGTTGCAGGTTCAGATCTGGGTACCACTGGCCATAGTGTGATATGTCACAGTATTGTTGGGCTTTGCATATTTATGTTACCCTGGCCAACCAGTTGGAGTTTTATTTCCATTGGTGCATGCTGGGGGAAAGCATAAATAATTGGGTTGGACCTTGTGAGCTTTCTTTCCCCCCAGGCTGTGGCATTTAGATGTGCTCAATGTTAGGAGAAAAACCCTACCTTTCCAGTGTAGACCTGCCACTCGAGGCTCTGGGCTCAGGAAGTCTTGTAGGAAGCAGGTGTCTGGAATGAGGACAAGTGTTGCCAGGGATAAAGTATCAGAAGTGACTCTACCATTGGAAATCCTGAGGACAAGGTGCTCACAGAGAGGCTGGAAAATTATCAAGAGGATCATTGTGGCTGCTTTGGCTACTGGAGATGATGTTTATTTTGAAAAAGGCTTGGGTTGCAGGTTTCAGCTTAAAAGGTCCCTTAGCCTGTACTATGTGTGCTAAAGATAGAGTCTGTGAGTCTGTAAGGCAGTAAGGGTGTTCTGAATACCTACCCTTCTCTCCTATGTGAGGAATAAAATCTTTAAAGACACTGTAAAGTGATTGGCACCCAAATGTTACACATCCCCTTCCTTTCAACCATGGACTCCACCCTAGAAAAATGATAGCCCATTCTACCTCTGAGGGTACCTCGCATGCATCTAAGAGTCCAGGGCGCTCCACATGCACTACTGCAAATCACATTCTACTGTACTTTTTTATTATAAATGGCACCCCAATGCACTGATCCAGCACACCCCCAATCTACATGTGTTGCAGCACACCACAAGGCACAGTAACACCCTGCACATTACTGCATGTGGTGCACTGCTGTGGAAAAAATAGGGCAGTTCCAATTTGCATTGCATTTATTTGTCTTTTTTGCAGAAGAGGAAAGTGGAAAAATAGTGCTGGACATGTAGGGTTACTCTGCTGGTATTGCTATCTTAAAGTATTTATGTTGATATAAATGAGCTGGTTCCCAGGCAGGCAGCTTCTACACCCCAGATATACACAGTGGGGTTGATTTACCAAAATTGGAAAAGTGCAAAATCTGATGCAGCTCTGCATAGAAACCAATCAGCTTCCAATTTTTTTCAAAGCTTAATTGAACAAGCTGAAGTTAGAAGCTGATTGGCTGCACCAGATTTTGCACTCTCCAATTTTAGTAAATCAACCCCAGTCTTTTTGGCTTGCAGTGTTGTGTAACAAAAATGGACATTGAAGCTCCACACCACTGCTAAGAGGTCCAAATACAACTTTATTCCAATAAAAGTCACTGGGACAATACAAAAATTAGCGTTTCTGGGGTCCAAGAGCACCCCCTTCATCAGGGCTTGTTTGATAACAATGCAGATAGACTAGAAGTAAAGTGAACCAATAATGTTAATTTTTCCGTTGTGATTGCAGAGGCCTTGTCAGCAGTTGGTTTGGCAACAACATTTACTCTTCTGCAGTAAAATAGACATGCCTGTTCACAATTCCCAAAAGAGAGTATACTGAGCTGCACGTATGCAGCTCAGTTTACATTCCGGCACACTGCCTGTGTTGTGTGATGACTACACTCAGGTGCATGCATAGGAGTAACGCCATCCTACACTGGCATGCGGGAGAAGCCCGAGAGAAGATTCCAGCACCGGCGAGGGTCTTTTTTGGCATCAGACCGTTGAAACAGTGGTAAGTATTTTTACCTTTAGTCACACTTTAACGCCCCAGATATATTTGAATGGGCTGTATTATAAGCTGAAAATGAGTGCATTTCCAATAGACATAAATAAAATATAATAAATAAACCATCAGTAATCAGTGCAGTAGATCACTTCCCGATTGCAGTACAGTTGCCTATTTCTGACATAATTAGTTTACATCTGCATAACCCACTTATAAGAAAACAAGAGCAATTATTTTCTGAAAAATATATTCGACTTATTAAACCACTGGTTCTAAAATATTATAATGAGCATCAAACCGTGTATTTTGCATTCATGCAAAAGTCCAAATTTTAAACACATTATCTACTTTATGAAAGACAGAATGTGCTCTTGGCATTTAATGAATACTCTATAGTGTGGTAGCAAAACAATCTATTTATTCTGGATTGTAAAATGAATATGAACAAAATGGCTGCCAAACAAGATTGAGACTGCAGTTCCTGTGGCAAGAGGTCCTTCTGGCATCTGTCAGAGTTGCTGGCTTGCCAGCTTAGGCTTATTTTAGAGTATAATAGAGTTCTGTTATGAGTATATACCGTCACTGTTGTGTAATATGTTTTTATATAGACTTTAGCTTTTTGGTGTTTAGTTATTGTGCATGTTATATGGTATTGCTGGGCCCAGGGTTTTGCGTGGCTTGCATATATAAACAAACTTTATGTTAAGCAGCAAATTATCCCTAGTAAATAAAACATACCGGTGTACTAGGTGCAGGAAGCCCTGGAGAGATAGAGATCTACCTGGAAAGGATAGAAGAGATCAAAGATCACCAGAGTGCAGTTCTTTTTTTTAACATCTTCCCGATCGGCCGATAACAGAATGGTGGCCGGACGGGGGCTTTATCATCTTGACTGGACGTCATATAATGTCCTTCACATCCCGCCGCTTGTTTCCCTCGGACACAGCGCATAACTGATCAGGGTAAATGATGTCAGCACTGTCAGTGTCTGAGGAAAGGAAAGTCTATAACCAGCTTTCCAGTTACAGTGGACATTTACACTAATAATCAGTGCCCTGATCATCAGTGCAGCCCCATCAGTGCAGCATATCAGTGTCCATCAATGCAACATATCTATGTCCATCAGTGCAGCCTCACCAGTGCCCATCAGTGCAGTCTATCAGTGCCCATCAGTGCAGCTTCATCAGCGCACATCAGTGAAGAAGAAAAATTACTTATTTGCAAAATTGTATAACAGAAACTAAAAGTACGTTTTTGGTTTTTTTTTCAAAATGTTCGGTCTTTTTTAATTTTTTTAGCAAAAAATAAAAAACCCAGTGGTAATTAAATACCACCAAAAGAAAGCTATATCTGCCTCAAAAAATGATAATTTTAGTATGTGTACAGTGTCGCCTGACCGCACAATTGTCATTTAAATTGCAAAAAATACAAGAAAGTGCAGCGCTCATAATAAAAAGTTCTTCCAACAAGACACCCAGTGCCTGATGTGACATTAAAATGGATGGATGAGAGAAGTGCTTCAGTGCTTAAACACCACCACCGCGTATGCTAGCAGCTCACCTCAATAATCAGGCTCTTTAGGATATGCTACATGCTCCTTTAGGCTCTATAGGAGCCTAAAGGAGCATGTTGTCATAATCTTGAGCCAACAAGAACCAGTTTGAGGGGCATCACCATGAAGCTTTCAAAATGCTGGCATAAACACCTCCCATGCAGTCCAAAGGCATCACATATAAAAGATAAAATATATCTAATGCTCTCCGTATAAAAACTTGGCTTTATTAAAATAGGAAAGAATAATACTCACAAAGAGAGCACTGTCAATCAGTGCATAGTATACAGCTTGCAGACAATGTGTAACACTCATAGAGCGAATAACTCTAGGGAACATCGATGGTCGCGGGTGACGTCACTTCCTATTTCCTGTTTCCGGACGCGTTGCGTTCCAAACACCGGAACTTCATCAGCGGATGCGGAAATGACAATTGTCACCCACAGATATACTGACCATCAAGTCATGTGGTATAAAAAACCACCAATCGCTATTACTCAACTCCTCCTGCCCAAAAACGACTAGGGGGAGAAGTGTCACCAATAAAAAGGAAACACATAGGCAAGTATGCAAATTTGCTGAATACTTAAAAATCATATTAAAATGCTATATTCCCACGACCATCGCTGTTCCTACACTAGTATATCAATAAAGTACATAGAATGTCCTATCTATGCAAGAGTTCAACTCATTCTTAAAATACATATATATACATAGAAATACATGGGGGTGAGGAGAGATACAGTGTAATCAACCACTTATTGTGCAACAAATACATCCTTACATCCTTATCGGTCCGATATAAAACAATTGATGTCGAATTGGACATTTAACCCCTTAGGGGCCAAAACAGACGTTTGATAAATCCAAAAGGATTCCCTTCTGCTCAACTGACGGATGTAGTTGCCACCTCTCCAATGTTTAACTACATGTTCAATTCCCCAAAATTTCAGAGAACCAGGATTCCTGTCATGAAATTTCCTAAAGTGTAGTGACACACTGTGGGTCCTAAGTCCCTTTTTTATATTATTGAGATGTTCCCTTAGCCGAACATGCAGTGGCCTTGAAGTTCTCCCAATGTAGTGATGGCCACAGCCACATTCCAGCATATAAACTACGCCAACCGTATGGCCAGTAATAAGCTGGCGAATCTGATGCTCATTCCCAGTGGAATTGCGACAGTGCTGAAAGTTGAAAATTGGCCTGGGCAGGAAGGGGGTGAAAGTGCCCAGTATTGACCTGGTTAAAGTTTATAACCTAGCATGACTTAATTATAAGTAGAGAAGGTTTGAAGGAAGAGAGCTTGTTCTTTTAAAAAAACAACAACTTACCGACTGAATCACCAGATGAAAATAGAAGAAATAAAGCCTAAAAGAATGCAATCATCACTTGTAAGAATTAGTGAGCAGCAATATAATAAATGTTTGCTTTTTGGTTTAACCAGTTGCCGACCACCTGCCGCAGTTATACTGTGACAAGGTGGCTTGGCTGCACAAACCGCTGTACCCGTGCGCGTAATTGGCCAGCGGGGGAGCCAAACAGTGGGTCTGGCATACTTGATGGCCGTCCGCGATCGCTCCCCACAGTCTGTCCGAAGTAAACAAGGCAGACCTCCGTTATGTCAGGGGATGACACTGAGATCTGTCTTCCTGCTACCAGGAAGACGGATCTGTATGTTTCCCCAGTCACACAGTCCCCCATACAGTTAGAAATCACAAACAGGGAACACATTTAACCCTTTGATCGCCCCTGATGTTAACCCCTTCCCTGCCTGTGTTATTAGTACAATGTCAGTGCATATTTTTAGCACTGATTACTGCAAAAAAATCATTGGTTCCCAAAAAGTGTCAAAAATGTCAGTTAGGTGTCCGATCTGTCCAGTCTGGCTAAAAATCGCAGATCGCTGCCATTACTAGTTAAAAAAAAATAATAAAAATGTCATAAATCTATCCCCTATTTTGAAGACACTATAACATTTGCGCAAACCAATAAATATACACTTATTGTGATTTTTTTTTCTTCCAAAAATATGTTTGTTTTTTTTTGGATATGTATCCACGGAGTAAAAAAATATTGTTCTTTTTTTCAAAATTGTCGTTCTTTTTTTGTTCAGAGCACAAAAAATAAAAACCGCAGAGGTGATTAGTACCACCAAAAGAAAGCTCTATTTGCGGGGAAAAAAGGGCATAAATTTTGTTTGGGTACAACGTCGCACGCCCGCAAAATTGTCAGTTAAACCGGCGCAGTGCCGTATCACAAAAAAATGGACTGGTCATTAAGCGGGTAAATCCTCCTAGGGCTGAAGTGGTTAAAGCGGTAATAAACTGAGGCAGTTAAAAATAAAAAAACCCTACTAGGCAATTGCATAATGTGCTAGAATGTATCACATACTAGAACATTATTAAATACTTGCCTTAGAACAAAGCCTTCCAGCAGTGCGCTGTCACCTCTGACAGGGCTTCCATTTTCCCCTGGTATTCCTTCCGGGTTTGTGAGCTGCGGGAGCTTGTATGGCTGAGCCGCAATGACGTCACTCCCACGCATGCGGGGAGAGTCACAGCCACAGCACAGCACTCTGAAAGAGTATGCCGTTCTTTCAGAGCGCATGCGTCAGTGACGTCCCGGCTGTAAAAAGAGCGAATCTCTCCTAAACGGTGATTCATTTTTTTTTTGCCTATAATAAGGCTTACCTGTAGGTAAAAATCAAAAAGTGGACTTTAGGTCCCTTTCACATTAATATGACGCAATTTTACCGCAATTTTGCCGCAAATTTTTGCTGCGATTTTACAGCTATTTCGACAAAATTTTGACGCGATTTGGGATCAGTACGGCTTTGGTCCATCTTTGTTGCAACTTTGGCACAATGAAAGCATATTACAAAGTCATACAGAAACAGTACAGAAATCACATCTATATTATTCAGGTGCAATTTGCATGAGACTTTGAGGGTTTAACATTTAAATCTATGTATCTCAAGTTGCATCAAAGTTGGACCAAAGTAATGGCAGGGACTACTTTGAAGTCAGCGTGACTTGAAGTCGTACAGATATGAACCGTACTCATTGGAAATCATGGGGAACGACTTGTTATGCCACATTGCAGTCCCAAGTCGCAGGACAAGTCACATAAGTGTGAAAGGGGCCTTACTACCACTTTAAGACCCCTTTAACACATACCTGTAAAGCGCCTGAAAACTGCCTCTCAATCCTCCCCAGAGTGTTTTCACACTGGGGCAGTGCGCTTGCAAGAGGGGAAAAAAAGTCCTTCAAGCAGCATCTTTGGGGTGGTTTGGGAGTGGTGTGTACACACCTCCCAAACTGCCCTGCCCATTGGAATGAATGGGCACATCTTCCAAAGCGCCTGAAAACTGACTCAGAATCGCCGCAACACGGGCTCACGGGCGCTTTTAACCCCTATTTAAAAGCGCCCTCCTACTGCCCGAAGAGCGGCACCAAAGCATCGCTATAACAGCAGTAAAGCCCCGCTAAAACGAGCTGCGCTTTACCGCTAACACCGGCACTGCCCCAGTGTGAAAGTAGTCTAATAAGTTAGAATGAGGTGCTGTGTAATACATGAGGCAAACTAGTGCTGTTTGACAGAGGTTCACCATTTTGTTTGTCAATAATCCCTGTTTGTCAATAAAGCTTGGCGTTTTCCCAGGCCTAACATTAAATAAGCATGTAATATGGGTGATTTAACAATTGTTTATTAAAACAAACATTGTGCTAAGGTGTCGACTAGTGCTCTTTCCAAGTTAATCTCTCCAGAAATGATTTTTTTGCCCTTACTGTAAGTGTGCCAGAATGCGGTCTTTGTGTTGCTAAGCTGAGTACTAACCGCCATGCTTTGCATGTGGCAAACAGATGCAAAGCAAAGTGGTTTTTGATGAAGTCAGAACCTTTCCCTCCTAATTATCAAAGTGGTCTCATGGAAGCACTGTTTACCCATTATATGGCACTGATTCGAAGAAAGAAAACTCTTTAAGACTTTGACTCCTGCTAGGATAACCTGAATCAAAACGAGAAAAAGGGAAATAAAGCAATTGAACTTGAAACAGCAAAGAGCTCCAGCTAATGTATTGCGCTTATTGTGTTTTCTAAGCATGGATTAGATACAGCGGAAGGTAAAATAACTGTTTCTTTTTTTTTGTTTGCGCAACTTGATACTTTTATGAGCACAGAAGTGCACATGCGAAGTGTGAAAAATAAGATAAAGTCCATATTAATTTAAACTGAGCTTTAAAATGTGGTAGTACTTATGTGTTTTGATATGATATATATTTTGCTTATGTATCTTCAGTTTGTTTATGTCAAGGCAAAATAGCACATGTGCATGCACATATCCCCATGTTTTATCTCTTTAACCACTTGAGCTTCAAAAGATTTTACCCCCTTCATGACCAGGCCATTTTTGCTAATTGCCACTGTGCTACTTTAACTGGCAATTGCATGGTCATGCAACACTGTAGGCAAATGAAATGTATAGAATTTTTGCAGACAAATAGAGCATTTTGTTGGTGGTATTTGATCACCACTGGGTTTTTTTTTATTTTTTACTAGTTAAATGAAAAATTACTGAAAATTTAGAGGAAAAAAATGTACATATTTTCCACTATGTATAATGTAAGGGTGTTCCGCGCGGATGAATGGGAAGAACTTATAAAAATGATGATAAAATAAAATATACAATAAGGGTGCAGAGGCGTATAGATTAGAGATGACAACTTCACTGCAAAGGACAATGTTAAATGTCATGGGAAATTATGTGCTTTTGCATACCAGTAATCCCAATGTATATTTAAAAATTGCTGAGTGCAGTGTAATATGATTAGATATACTGATGTCTGTATGAATAATAGGCAATCAAAAATAATTTATATAAAATCAATCAAAAACCAAACTTATTGATACTCCTGGAGTGTGCTAATAAAGTGATCAGTGCTGTATACCAATTATTGAATATACTAGTGTTAATACAAATGATAAATCAAGGATTATTCCAAACCCAACCCAATATAAAGTGCTAAGTGCTTATGCCAATTGAATGAATATGCAAATATAAATAATAAAGCAAAATCCAAGCAATCAAGATCAAACCCAGTGCTGGGTGATGCAATCCGTAGCCAGTGAGTGCTGCTCACTGATATATAAATATAAATAAATATAGTGAAAACAGTTTGGTATAAATCAGTCCACACTCTTAGAATAAATCCAGCGCAGTCAGTGACCAATTTGAAATGAAGTGCACATGCTAAGTGTGAAAAATAAGATAAAGTCCATATTAATTTAAACTGAGCTTTAAAATGTGGAAGTACTTACGTGTTTTGATGATATATATTTTGCTTATGTATCTTTGGTTTGTTTATGTCAAGGCAAAATAGCACATGTGCATGCACATATCCCCATGTTTTATCTCTTTAACCACTCGATCTTCAAAAGATTTTACCCCCTTCATGACCAGGCCATTTTTGCTATTTGGCACTCTGCTACTTTAACTGGCAATTGCACGGTCATGCAACACTGTAGACAAATGAAATGTATAGACTCTTTTGCAGACAAATAGAGCATCATGTTGGTGGTATTTGATCACCACTGAGTTTTTTTATTTTTTATTAGTAAAACGAAAAATTACTGAAAATTTAGAGAAAAAAAATTACATATTTTTTACGTGTCATAAAACATATCGGATAAAAAAATAATAAATCAAAAAATCTAATTTATTCATAACTGTATTCCAAAATGTATTCTGCTACATGTCTTTGGTAAAAAAAATTCCAATAAGTGTAGATTAATTGGTTTGTGTGAACGTTATAGCGTCTACAAACGATGGTGTATATATTTGAATATTGATCAATTCTCATGTACTGATGGCCTATCTCATTATGCCTATCTGGCTCCCTCCTAACAACTGTACACTTATATTCTGCATCAGCACATCCCCCACAGTTATTACCTCTTGTATCTCTTGACCTTCCCTCTTAGATTGTAAGCTCTAACGAGGTACTGTCTACCCTCAAGTTGTAAAGCGCTGCATAAACTGTTGGAGCTATGTAAATCCTGTATAATAACAATAATAATTTCATGAGGCCCTTAAAATGTCAGGACAGAGCACATAGCCCCCAAAAATACCCCTTTTTGGAAAGTAGACAGTCTGAGGTATTTAGTAAGAGGCATGGCGAGTTTTCTGAAGTTGTAAATGTTTGTCACAATTTTTTGGAAAATAAAGAAACAAAATACAATTTGTTTCTTTTTCATCACAAAGTATTTTAGAAACATAGAAAAGTGACGGCAGAAAAAGACTGAGTAGTCCATCGAGTCTGCCCTTTTTTTTGGTTTTAACCTCATTGTCTGACTATAGATTTATGTTTATCCTAACTGTTGACTGTCTCACAACCTCTGTTGGTAGTTTATTCCAATCATCAACCACCCTTTCAGTAAAATAATACTTTCTAAGATTAGTTTTGAACTTCCCTCCAGTTAGTTTGAGGTCATGTCCCCGTGTTCTTGATTTTGGTTTCATATTGAAAAGACTGCCCTCCTGAACCTTATAAGGTTTCAATCATGTCTGACCTTTCCCTTCTTTCCTCCAGACTGTACATATTAAGTTCCTGAAGTCGCTCTTGATATGTTTTATCCCCCAGAGCTTTCACCATTTTTGTTACCATCTCTGAACTCATTCTATCTTATGTATCCTAATATGTTTTTGTAAGCGAGGTCTCCAGAACTGGACACAGTATTCTAAGTGAGGTCTCACTAAAGATCTGTATAGAGGAATCAGAACCTCCTTCCTCCTGCTGGTGATCCCTCTACTGATACATCCCAGAATTATATTTGCTTTTCTCACTGCCTGGTCACACTGTTTACTAATTTTGCAAGCATCTGAAATAAGCACCCCCCAAATCGTTTTCTTCTGTAGTGCTGGCTAACACTGTGCCCCCAATGCTGTACTCTCTAAGGGGATTCTTATTCCCTTGGTGCATTATTTTACATTTAGAAATATTGAACTGAAGTCTCCACTGCTTTGACCAATCTTCCAGCAATGCCAAATCATGTTCCATGTTACACACACCTCCAGGGATATCAATCTTATTACACACCTTTGTATCATCAGCAAAGATACATACCTTGCCCAACAAACCTTTAGTTATATCACTTACATATAGGTTAAATAGAACAGGACCCAGTACAGAGCCTTGTGGTGCCCCACTAGTGACTGGTCTCTGCTCTGAGTGAACCCCATTTACAACCACACTCTGGGATCTATCCTTTAGCCAACTGCATATCCACTGAACCACCCAAGGGTTAAGTCCCAGCTTGTACAACTTTTGTATCAGATCATTATGTGGAACTGTATCAAATGCCTTACTGAAATCAAGATACGCTATGTCCACAGCACCACTCTGGTCTAAAATACTGGTAATATAGTCAAAAAATTCAATCAGATTTGTCTGACACGATCTGCCCTGCTTTGGGTCCAGTAAGCTGTGTATTTTTAGGTGATCAATGATCCTTCTTTTCAGGAGTGATTCCTTTAACTTGACTACAATTGATGTTAAACTCACTGGCCTGTAATTGCCAGCTTCTACCTTGCCTGCCCTTCTTGTGGATGGGTACAATATTAGCTATCCGCCAGTCATGGGGAACTTCTCCTGTTAGAAGAAATTGATTAAAAAGATCTGTTAATGGTCCAACAACTATATCTCGAAGTTCTCTTAGAACTCTGGGATGAATACCATCAGAGCCCATTGCTTTATTAAGCTTTAACCGAGCCAGTTCCTCTGCTACCTCTGTCTCAGAAATCCTAGAAATGAACCATCATTACTAGAACCAATATGATTCCCTAACTTGTTATCATTAGTGCAGCCTATTTATGAGAATACTGAACAGAAGTAATTGTTTAAATGGTTTGTTACAGCCTGGTCTCCCTCAACATATGTGTTGTGGCCCGTTTTCATTTTAGTGATTCCATTGTATTTTTTCCTTCTATCACTAATGTACTTAAAAAAGGCTTTATCTCCTTTCTTAATAGACTTAGCAATTTCCTCCTCTTTCTGTGCTTTTGCAGCACTGATAATGTGTTTGGCCTCCTTTTGTCTATTTTTATTCTCCTCTCTGTCAGCTACACCTCCTGTTTCCTTGAATCTTCTATATGCTATTTTTTTCCCTTTACTATCCTACTTACCTCTTTAGTGAACCATGTTGTTTTTTTCTTCCATTTATTTTTACTAACTTGCCTGACATATAATCTAGTTGCCTCCAGGATGGTAGACTTTAATAGTGCCCACTGATTACTTACTGATTACTTACTCCTGTCATTTTACGCCAACATTTCAGTTCATTTTTTAGAAATGTCCCTATTTCAGCAAAATGTGTCCTTTTAAAATCTAAAACTTTTGTTTTTGTATATGATTTTTCAGTTCTTGTATTTTCGTCATGATATGGCTAGTGTGGTGGTCAACACTGACTGGTGACAGTATGTAAACATTTTCAACCCCTTCTAGACCTCCCTACACAGATATACAGCAGGGCAGCCCTCCTGCGCGAAATCACATACCAACAGGAGCCAATCAGCGGGTCCAGGAGAGGCAGAACGGCAGTCTGCCTATGTAAACAAGGCAGGCCGCAGTTCTGCGAGAGGGGAATTTGCAGATCTTGTGTTTCTCCTAAGCAGGAACACAGATCTCTGTCTTCCCCCAGTCAAAGTACCCGCCAGAGTTAGAAAGTACTTTAACCCTTTGATCGCCCCTGATGTTAACCCCTTCCCTGCCAGTGTCATTATTACAGTAACAGTGCATTTTTTTTAGCACTGATCACTGTATTGGTATCACTGGTCCCCAAAAAGTGTCACTTAGTGTCCGATTTGTACACTGCAATGTCGCAGTCCCGCTAAAAATCGCTGATCGCCGCCATTACTAGTAAAAAAATAAATAAATAAAAATTCCATAAATATATCCCATAGTTTGTAGACACTATAACTTTTGTGCAAACCAATCAATATACGCTTATTGGTATTTTTTTTTTACCAAAAACATGTTGCAGAATACATATTGGCCTAAATTGATATTTGTGGGATCAGTTTTATTTGCTTACAGTGTTGCACAACCGCGCAATGGTCAGTTAAAGTAACGCAGTGCCGTATCTTTTTTTGCTTTTTTTAACTATTTCTTTTTCACCATAGTAACACTGTATTACTCTGGGGGGAGTGATCAGGTTTGTTTTTTTTTCATAGATAATCACATGATACAGGGTGCTCCAATTGGACCAGGCACCATGTGAAAGCTGTAGGCCAATTCCAACATCACTGTATAGGAAGCACAGCTGTTATGAATGATATTCATTCTTAATAGCTTTGTTGACACTGGGCTCTCCCCAGGACACTCAAAGCAGCTGGGTACCAGGAACCGCAATCCTCTTTGTCCACCTCGCCCCAAGCTGGATCACGTACATATACGTGATCCAGCCTGCATTTGCCACTCGCCTTCATGAAATGTACTGTGGCCGGGTGTCAACTGGTTAAAGACCCAGTACAGAAAAATGCCTGTTGATCTGCCAGAAATGTTCTCTGCTCCTAATTTCCTCCTGTGAAATGACACTATATCCACTTACCAACCGGGGCCCTTTTTTACATTTGTTGGTTACAAGCTAAAAACTGTTTTTTTTGCTAGAAATTTATATAAAACCCCCAAACATTATATATTTTTTTCAAACACCCTAGAGAATAAAATGGCGATCGTTGCAATACTTTTTGTCACACGGTATTTGCGCAGCGGTCTTTCAAGTGCGATTTTTTGGGAAAAAATTCACTTTTTTTAGTTAAAAAATAAGACAACAGTAAAGTTAGCCCAATTTTTTTGTATATTGTGAAAGAGGATGTTATGCCGAGTAAATAGATACCATACATGGCACGGTTGAAAATTGAGCGCACTCGCGGAATGGCGACAAATCCGGCACTTAAAAATTTCCATAGGCGATGCTTTAAAATTTTTTAACGGTTACCAGGTTAGAGGTGCAGAGGAGGTCTTTAGCTAGAATTTTTGCTCACACTCTGGCGATCGCGGCGATACCTCACATGTGTGGTTTGAATACCGTTTTCATATGTGGGTGCGACTTATGTATGCGTTTTCTTTGCTGCGCGAGCTCGCGGGGATGGTGGCGCTTTAATTTTTTTTTTTTTAATTTTATTTATTTTTAACACTGTTCCTTTATAAAAAAAAATTCTGATCACTTTTATTGCTTTCACAAGGAATGTAAATATCTTTTGTGATAGTAATATATGGTGACAGGTACACTTTTTGGAGGGCGGGGGGGTCTTAAAGACCCCCCATCCCTCCTTTGCACTTCACAGTATTCAGATCACCAAAAACGGCGATTCTGAATACTGTCATTTTTTTAAAATTGGCGCTGTTAGCCGCCGAGTAAACCGGAAGTGACGTTATGACATTGCTTCTGGAATTTGCCGAAGGATACCCGATCGGAGCCCATTCCGGCTTCTATCAGGTCTCCTTCTAGCCGGCGGAGGCGCCGGATCGACGCTCTGGTCTCCCGGTGGAACGGGAGGCCGGAGAAGAGTGGCGGAAGGCGGCGGGAGGGGGGGATGTCCACTCCTGCCCCCTGGGATAACGGCCGAGTGGCTCCCGAGCCGGAACGGTAGCCGACCGTCCACTCTAAAAAATTATACCGGGATATAGCCTGCAGCTGCAGGCTATATCCCAGTACAGCCACTCAAACCTATTTACAGCGCTGGTCGGGAAGTGGATATGCAGGGATGTGTGGTGAAGTCAGTGGCTGGCGAGGAACTGGCTAGTATCAGAGCCAGATACACACAGGTTACATATGCCGCCAACGTTAGAGCGAGAGCAATAATGTTAGCACTAGACCTCCTCTGTAACTCTAAACTGGTAACCTCTAAAACATTTTAAAGCATCTCCTATGGAGATTTTTAAGTACTGACGTTTGGAGCCATTCCACAAGTGTGCGATATTTTAAAGCGTGACATGTTAGGTATCTATTTGCTCAGCATAACATCATCTTTCACATTATACAAAAAAAATTATTGTTTCTCATTCTCCCTCTTAACTGTGTGAGAAAAAAAATAAGATTATGGGTAAATCTTATGCCCATAAACCCATGTTTTTCCTTCTAGTTAAGAGGGCTGGGTTGGAAGAGAGAATTTGTCTTTTAGACACATGCCCCCTTCTATGACACTGCAGTGGGAGGACAGCCTCCACTGCAGCATGTTCTTGAACAGCTTGGACCAGTGGTCCAAGGCTCCAAGCTGTCCATTGAGCTCAGGGCCTCTGACAAGAAGTCAGAGGCACTGTGAGCTCAGCCTCTCAGTCTGCTACAAACAGAGTGTACCAGCTTGTATTTAAACTGGCCGCTCTGTATGTAGCTTCTGATTTTCTCTGGAACCATAGGGGGCAGGAGCCCCAAATGGTGGTTGGGTAGGAATTCAGCTACCTACTCCCTACATTTGGGGTCTCTGTGACCCCAGGTTGCTGAGCTACGACCCTCAAAGCTCGATTGTTTTTTTTTTTTGCCTCACCTGCCTCCCCTGACTGCACATCCCAGACTATATGCCCTTTTTGTGAGCTGAAGTTCCAAGGATTGTCACCTCTCCCCAGTTATTTCCTGGTAGATGACTGAATCCGTCCATTTTTTTCCGACTGAATCTGCCCCAGTTATTTCTTGTTAGATAACCAAACCCGCCCCTAATTGTTTTGTAGGGCAAGATAAGAGCTGGAAGGACTGCTTGAGATAACACAGGAAGTGTGCACAGGACACAGTCCAATCTTAAAAATTCTGACTTGATCAACAGGTATTTAAACTGCACTCAAAGCCCAACTCCGTAAGAATGAAAAATTCTCTCACCCTGGTTCACATTGGTGCGTTTTAGCATGCAAATCGGTGGCAACTGCCGGAAATGGCACTGTCCTAATTGGCGCGACGCTGCATTTGCACCAATTTCCAAAAGTAATTTCTGTACTACTTTTGGCGATTTCCATTGACATCTGTGCAGAAACCCGCACAGATGTCTCTGAAATCGCAGCTGAAATATGGACTGACATGCGGGAATTAAATGGTGTAAGTTCAGCTGAACTCGCACCATTTCATTCCAGCACCAGTGTGAACCTAGGCGTAGTGGGAAAGTGCCCGTGCTGCAAGGGTTAACTGCTTGTTTCTGTCAAGGGAATGGGAATTATACTTACCTAATCTGCTGCTCCCCAGGCGGACAGTGCTCCCATATACTCCGGCATTGGACTGTTCCTCCCCATCCTTACGTCCAATGTAGGGCTACAGTCCCTACATTGGACTTGATGATGTCAGAGGACGTTAGACAACCGGAGCGAAGCAGAGTAGATGGAGAGTGACATCATCGGTGTGCAGCTTCTTCCTTTCTGTCATGCTCTTGGTTTATTTTGGCCAAGTGGTAGCAGGCAGCAAAAAGTTTCTTTGTTCCTTTTATAAATCACTCTGAGACTTAACTTAACTTTTACTCTTGACGCTCATGAAGAAAAGGAAGGCGGCGGCATTACCGACTAAAATTCCATTTATTGAAGCATTATAAGCAAAAATACAAAAATACAGCCAGCACACAAGTCCTTTGGACTATTTGATCTAAACTGAATATCATGAACTATGAGGGAATTCAGTGTAACACAAAGACTACCCTTCACCTGCATCTATACAGTGCACCCTTGGGCAGTAGAATGCAGGGCCAACATTGTTTTTTTACGGGGTTAATATTTTTAATCAGGTCATTTTTTATTGAATTTTATAACCATACATATATACAAAACATACAACTATACATCCCATGTATGATGAGGAAGAGAGAGAAGGACAAAACAAGAAAGAAAGAGAGAAAAAATAAAATAAATACAATTTTGACCACCAAAGGTTTGCGGTGGTGATAAAACTTTGGAAGATAAAATAACAATTCACGAGAAAATAAGGTCTTCAGCAGTTAGATGGCCCTTTTACGCAAAGCAATAACAATTCCACATCTAAGTGATAGTTATAGAAATAATAGATAGAAGGAGGCTGAGAGCAACAGAAGTAACCTTTCTGAGTTAAGAATATATACTTGTATAACATTTTTGTTTTTTTAACCACTTCAGCCCCGGAAGGATTTCCAGCTTTAGGACCGGAGCACTTTTTGCGATTCGGCGCTGCGTCGCTTTAACTGACAATTGCGCGGTCGTGCGACGTTGCACCCAAACGAAATTTGCGTCCTTTTTTTCCCACAAACAGAGCTTTCTTTTGGTGGTATTTGATCACCTCTGCGTCATTTGTGATCGCCGCTATAAACAAAAGAAGAGCGACAATTTTGCAAAAAAAACCAAATTTCTTACTTTTTGCTAAAATACAAATCCAAAAAAAAAATATAAAAAAACATTTTTTTTCACCGTTTTTGGCCGATTTATATTCTTCCTCATATTTGCGATAAAAAAAATCGCAATCGGCGTTTATTGATTGGTTTGCGCAAAAGTGGTCGCATTTACGGATGATGAGAATTCATTTTTGGGGTTTTTATTTATTTATTTATTTT
>BLSH010378674.1:339044-350542 GCA_018402905.1 Glandirana rugosa | reverse complement strand
TGATAGACCTTATGATGTTTGTCTTCAATACTTCAACGCTATCCCGTCGGGTAAGAAAATCTTACACAACTCTTACGTACCGTTGTCTATTTTAACAGGGACGCCGTAAAAATTTTGTGTTCCATAGGAGTACCGTACATCCATCTCTTCCTGACGTCGTGTCTCGCAACCTTAGATGATAAAAATACGTAACCTCACAGTAACAAAAAAAAAGACACGTCACAATATTTCGGTTTGGTTGTCAATTCGAAGAAGTCAACGAATGACGGTAAAAGGGTTCTACCCTTACGGTACCACCTAGATTTATTTATATCATATAAAACATAAGGTGCTGAATACATTTCATGGTACTGAATACATTTGTATATAAATAGATCTCAAAATATATAGCAGGGAAAAATGTTTGGCAATACCATGGCATTCCCATCTTGGGAAAATGGCAGTAAGCAACTGAAGAAGCTTAACTGTTGGTTTGGCTTTATAACACTGCACAGAAAAAAAAACAATGACACTCCAATGCATAAAAATAGTAGATTCCAACGCTCTGTGCTGCAGTCCTTCTCTACCTACATGCCATGAGGATACCTTGTGTTTTAAAAATGCCGCAGGGACAATTTTATCTGTTGCCATGCATTCTCAACACATTCTAAAAGAATGGGCTGCCCTATCGCAACTTCATAACTTCTGTTTGTAGTATTCCAGATAGTCTGCTGCAGATTCATTTTATGCATTTTCCTCAATATACAACAATATGGGGAGACAAAATGTATATATTGGACAAAATAAATTTAAAGTGTCACTTAACCCACATCATAAAAAAATATCAATAAATGCTGTATTACATGCTGTTCATACTCACTCAGTCACTATGAGATTTGCTTTTTGCATTCTGCAAAAAACCTGGTTGATCCTGCTGCTCTCTATCTCCACCCTCTGTTTATGTCCCCGATTCAGCTAGGGATTTTGCAGCTGTGGTGGCAACTCTGCACATGCTCATGAGTTTCTATGCTGAGCATTTCCTCCCTATCACATCTGAGCAGCCCATGTGGCTATAGAGTCACACATGTGGGTGTATACACAGTGGTAAATGACTGCCCACTCCCTCCTCCTCCATGCCCACTAACCGGCTAAACACAATGGGGGTGGGATATTATATGTAGACTACTGGAGGCTGGAGGGGTGTGACACAGCCTGTGACTGACAGAAATCAACCCACTCCATGTTACTTCCACAAAATAAAGATTTGATTTCAAATATATATTTATACGCCAATTTAAAACAGTTTATTGATATTATTTATTTATTTATTTTTACTGTATTTCAAAGGCTGTTTTTTTTTATTTTGAATATGTGACCAGCAGGGCTAGAAGCTCCTCCTGCTTCTGCCGCGGCGAAGTCTTCCGGAAGTGGGGGCGGGTACCTGTCAAAAACAGGTACCCATTCCCCCTCCTCCCGAAAGGTGGCAAATGTGGCAGCGGAGGGGGGCACAAACAAGCGGAGCTTTCCCTTTTGGGTGGTGCTCGCCTTAGGGAGAGTGTTCCAGCAACGCAAGCAGGCTTTGTCCAGGATCACTGTATTACCAACAAAGCAAGTGGGATGGACTGGTGCACTACAGCAGTGCCTGGATAAAAGCAGTACAAAGCAGATTGGCTATGTTCTCTATAGGCATCAACATACTTCATTTTCACTTTTGACTAGAGTGGCCCTTTAATACTGGCTGCTGATATTTAGTATGTCTGATCCATCCGACACTAATCATGTATATCAATAAAATCTGCCTAGTTCCTGTCTCCGGGGAGACATACACTTATAAAGCTGTTCTATTCAGCTGCTCTGTATAGTCTGTGGACTGAAGGAGTTGAGTGATGTGATGTTTTCAGCCTGTAGCATGCATTTTCAATTGGTTCCTCAGTCACATTGTGGGCATATGTAAGTTGAAAGTGATCTGCCTTTGACATACAGACCACATAAAATAGATGTGCAGTGATTATGTCTGTCTGTTTTCTAAGAGCATATTTATTTTGCATGAGCACATAACAACGATATGGAGTGCTTCTGACTTTTGAAAGCACTTTGTTGAAGAGAGCATGTTCATCTGTCAATAGTGTACAAATTGTCGCAGGAATAGTCCCTGGGTATAGCTCTTCCTACATACTTTTTACATTGCTCTATTGTTCTTGTTAGGTCTTACCACTTCAATAAAAGGCACTTTTACCCCCTTCCTGCCTAGGCCAATTTTCAACTTTCAGCGCTGTCACATTTTGAATGACAATTGCGCAGTCATGCAACACTGTACCCATATGAATTTTTTATAATTTTTTCAAAAAAATAGAGCTCTAACATCCACCAGCTCTGTGAAGTCATCATGGAGGAGTGGAAGAGGACTCCAGTGGCAACCTGTGAAGCTCTGGTAAACTCCATGCCCAAGAGCGTTAAGGCAGTGCTGGAAAATAATGATGACCACACAAAATATTGACACTTTGGGCCCCATTTGGACATTTTCACTTAGGGGTGTACTCACTTTTGTTGCCAGTGGTTTAGAAATCAATGTGTGTTGAGTTATTTTGAGGGGACAGCAAATTTACACTGTTATACAAGCTGTACACTCACTACTTTACATTGTAGCAAAGTGTAATTTATTCAGTGTCACATGAAAAGATAGAATAAAATATTTAGAAAAATGTGAGGGTGTACTCACTTTTTTGAGATACTGTATACATGGTATACAGTGTATATCTGAAAATCAATCCTGATGTACTGAAGGCATATCTCTTTCTTTGAGGCCTGAAAACTCCAGGAGAGTACAAATACCCCCCAAAATGGCTCCTTTTTAGAAAGTAGACAGTCCAAGGTATTTAGTAAGGGGCATGGCGAGTTTTTTGTAATTTTTTTGTCACAGTTTTTGAAAATGAAGAAATAAAAAAAAAAGTTTTTTTTCACAATATATATTTTTTTACATACTGTCACCAGTGCAGTACAGCGTCATCATATAACTGGTGTGGCAGTGATCAGGGACTTTGCCTAGTGACAGTATGTAGAACATTTTTTTTTTAACTGTTTGCCGTCCAGCCGCTGTCATTTTACAGCGGCAGGTCGGCTCTCCTGCGCGAACTGCCGTAGCTGTGCCCGCTGGTGGGGCGAACTTGATGTCCCCCAGCGACCCGCGATCACATTGTACAGAAGCAGAACAGGGATCTTCCTATGTAAACAAGGTGGATGCCCGTTCTGACAGGGGACATGTCAGAGATCTCCTGTTCCCAGTGATCAGGAATGGAACAGTGATATCTGTCATGTCCCTGGCAGCCCATCCCCCCTACAGTTAGACACACCTAGGGAACAGTTAACCCCTTGATCGCCCCCTAGTGTTAACCCTTTCCCTACCAGTGTCATTTTTACATTGATCAGTGCATTTTTATAGCACTGATCAATGTAATAATATCACTGGTCCCCAAAAAGTGTCATTTGAGGTCACATTTGTCCACCGTAATGTCGCAGTCCTGCTAAAAATCGCAGATCGCCGTCATTACTAGTAAGAACAATTAAAAAAAATAACTTTTGCGCAAACCAATCAGTATACGCCCTTTGCGTTTTTTTTTTACCAAACATATGTAGAAGGATATATATCAGCCTAAACTGATGAATACTTTTTATTTTTATTTTTTTTTTGATATGTATTATAGCAGAAAGCAAAAAAAATGTTTTTTTTTCACAATTGTTGCTTTTTTTGTTTATAGCGCAAAAAATAAAAACCACAGAGGTGATCAAATACCACCAAAAGAAAGCTCTATTTGTGGGAAAAAAAGGACATCAATTTTGTTTGGGTACAACGTCTCATGACCACGCAATTGTCAGTTAAAGCGACGCAGTGCTGTACCGCAAAAAAATGGTCTGGTCAGAAAGGGGGTAGATCCTTCTGGATCTGAAGTGGTTAAATAAGATTTTTTTCCTTTTTTTTTCTTTTTTCTATATATTTTTTTTTCTGTTACTGTAGCTATACAGTGTGACCACAGTAACATTGTGCTACTCTGGGAAGTGACCAGGATTGCTCATATCAGTGAATTCCACTGTTATTAGCAAACATTTTTGATGAATGAAATGGATTAATTCAGTGTTTACTACTTTGGTTAGCTGTGATTGGCCACAGCTAATCACATGGTACAGATGGGCTCTGATTGGCCCGGTCTGTAACATGTGATCACTGTGACCAATCACAAAGATTAACAAATTGGCACACAATGAATGGCATGAATGAAAGCCATCCATTGTCTACCATTGTCATGTGATCAGCTGTGATTGGGCACAGGGATCCCATGGTACACTAATCGGTCATCCGCTGTGTACGGTGGACATAGCGGGCGATAGATTGCGGCGCAGTGTGGCTCGTGGAGTGCACACAAGTGCATTCCGGGGAAGATGCTATTTATCTATAGGCTGGGTGGGAAATGGTTTAATATCACAGAGTGAAATTTACAAAGTAAATATAAGAGTGAGGAATTCATTACCCATTTCTTAATGCACATCTATATCTAAATATCCAAAAACAAAAAGTTAAAGGAAATCTAGGGCCACAGCATACATTTTCAGTTTTATACAACAATACAAACAATAGTTTTGTTTCACAATCCAATATAAGCGTACTTGAAAAATATCCTTTCATGTTTCTAGTTCTGCCTGTCTGGTGGTCATCTCTCTCCACAACTTCCTGGATCCCCTGCATACTTTGCAGTTTCTTCTCTGCTGTTTACTTTCAATTTCTAAGGACTACATATCCCATGGTACCTTGCTGACTGCAGACAGTGATTCCTGTACTGACTCTGCCTCCTCTCAGCAACTCTGTAGTTCACAAGGCAGGTGTTCCGCCAGATTTGGCAATCCATTAAATCTTGTAACGGAAGTGACGTTCCGTCTAGGCCATCTTGGTACACCCCGCACTCGGGCACACTAAGCCTACAGTTAGAAGTCGCTAAGCGGACATCTTACACCCACCGAAGTCTTGCATTTCACACTTATTTTTAACAGTAAACTGAGCTTATATAGTGAAATACAGTATTTAGAAGTCTGTGACACTGTTTTGATGTTGAATTTGAAAAGCAGTGGCAAGCATGATGTTCTTACAGGTTTGTTAATCTGACACAACACCGCTGTTTCTACAATTCAATATCAAAACAGTCTGACGGATCTCAAAATACTGTATTTCACTATTTAAGCTCAGTTTACTGGTAAAAATAAGTGCAATGCAAGACTTCAATGGGTGTAGAAAGATGTCCACTTGCTGACTTCTTACGGTAGCCTTACTGTGGATGAGTGCGGGGTGTACCAAGATGGCCGCAACGGAACATCACTTTCCTTGCAAGATTTAACTGGTCGCCGATTCTGACGGAACACAGGCTCCGTCACAAGGAGGTAAATGTGTGGGTTCTTCACAGAGTAAATTATTTCTAGCCTACTTCTATTATTCTGAAGTTTGTACTTCAGAATAATAGAAGTAAGCTAGAAACAATTTAAATACAATGTGGAAATGAATATATGGTTTTACATTTTGACTGTAGATAAACTTTAATATATTGCAGATTACCTATCTTTAATGTTGTATTAAACCCAAAAGCAAACATTTATTATATTGTAGCATACCAATTCTGCATTAGTTTTCTTTTTTCTTTTAGGCTTTCTTTTTTCTATTTTAACCTGGTGATTTGGCCCCTATTGTTTTTCAACAGAACAAGTTCTGCTACAAATATAACAGTTTAGAGTGTTGAGACAAACAATTTACCAATGACAGCGGTGCTTAAAATAATCAGTGTTTATTTATTAATGTAAAATCTTTATCCCAAAAGAAAAAAATGTATCTAAATCTGCTAGATCTAATACTCCCTTCCCACCAGACTGACAATGCTGCTGTCCAAAGGTGTCCCTGTGCTCCTTCATCCAGAGTGGAGGCACTCTAATACAGGAGGTGTGTTTCTGGCCAGATCACCAGGTGAAAACAGTGGGGGAAAAAGCCTACAAAAAGAAAACGAATGCAGTCACTACATCTAATGATTTGTAAGCTGTAATGGTGGCTGCATTCGATCTCTATGCTTTTTTTCCCCAGTAACACAATTCCTGTTTTAGGAAGTCTCCACTCTGCATGGAAGAGCAATGGAGACACCTTTGGAGAGCTGCATTGTTTTTTTTATTTTTATTTATAATTCCTTTATTTCTTAAGAGAGGTACAGGATATAAACAGTGGTACATACAGTGTATGACATATATATAATGGAACAGTGCAAAACAGAAGTGTGCCACAGCCCTGCAAGAGTACCGTGGCTCTACAGTATGCCCGAGGAAGAGGGGGGAGGCGACCGGATTTCTCGTGGATGGGCCCCAAGACTATGTGCCCCTGGGCCTGTAAAGGGTTGTATCTTGTAATCCGGTCGCCCCCTCCTCCACGGGGACGGCTTGTGGCAGTGCTCACAGTCCCTTCGCCCCGTCATAGCTTTTTACATTTTGAGACAGAAAAAGATAAACGCAACAGGTCAAAAGAGAAAGGGGGATCATAGGTCTCAGGCGGTCATCATCTTATGGAGAAATCTTTCTCTAGACCAGAGATGTAAATGTTTAGTGGGGGTGAGAAAAAAAAAAGGGGGGGGGAGTGGGATGCGTGCCCGGTGTAGCAGCGTCTGGGGGGGAGGCCCCCTACCATTTGACAAATCTGGCGCCAGTTGAATCCCAAAATTAAGAAAAAGAGAGAAAGCTAATAGGGGGGGTAGAGGAGCAAGTGGAACCCAGAAGACAAAAGGTTGGAGAAAACAGAACAAGAAAATAGCTTAATGTGGGAAAAGACAAAGTCAGGATACAGTGGAGATTAGGAAATGTGTGGCCCATGTCTGAGACCCCGCCTGAACGTGTGCTGTCAGTCCTCATGTGCCAGCTCCTCGCGATAGGCATCTGTATAAACGAAGTGTTGCCACGGTCTCCAGGTCTCGCGGAAAGTCACCTCCCTATTGTGCAGAGTAGCGGTGAGGTCCTCCATATCTCTCAGTTCGTTGACCTTGGAAAACCACAAGGCCAACGAAGGAGGGTTTTCTGACCTCCAGCAAAGAGGGACGCAAGATTTAGCCGCATTCAGGAGGTGGATGGTGAGTGATGATTTATATTGTTTGATGGGCCGCTCCGAGAGATGAAGCAGACAGGCCGCCGGGTTGTCCTCCAAGTCCATACTCGTCAGGTGTTTAATGGTGCGGGTCACCCCCCGCCAGAAGGGCTGTAGCCTGGGGCAGCTCCAGAAAATGTGGAGCATCGTGCCTTCCTCTCTGCCACAGCGCCAGCACAGGCTAGAGGCCTGCGAGAAGTCGAAGGGACTCTGTACCACCTGGTTAAGATTTTGTAACTTGTCTCCTGGATCTTGGTGGCAATGGAGGATTTATGCGCAAAATGCAGTATTTTCTAGAGAGCTGCATTGTTAATCTGGGGAGAAGCTAGTGTTAGATGCACTAGCAGATTTAGATTGACTTGAATAACAATTTAAAGCTTAAAATATAACCAACGGCAAAACTTTTATTTTGGTTTTAGATGTGGAGAGGGATGAGAACACCTGTCAGTTTTTATTGCTGTCTGTGAAACCCGTTAAGGAAATTCCCCCTCTCCTTTGTCCTGTTTACCATTATCATTGAAAGTAAAAGAAAATCCCAAATTTTGGGTTGTCCCCAGAAAAGTAATAGAGAAATCTTCCAATGAGGTGACCTGGGGGTCCCCAAGGAATTCCCTTAATTTGCAGGGATTTCTTCTCACTTCCTGTTTAGCTTCCTGTTTGGCTACGGGACAGGAAGTGAAGGGAAATCTCCTCAATGAGACACAGCTGGTGAAAAAAATCTGACAGGGGTTATAACCCTCCCTTACTCTATCCAAAATGAAAGAAAAAGCTTTGCCTATAGTTCTACTTTAACTCAAGCTAACACATTTTAAGCAGTAATGACAACAGTTTTTTTTACCTTTTAGGACAAAGGTTTTTCAACAAATAAAGCTGACCATTTTACGTACTGCTGTCATTGTTAAATGATTTGTCTCAACCCTCTAACTACTTTGTCTGAATAGCTTGATAAAGGAAGTTGACAAATAACATACTTACTGGCTGGATCAGTAGGTGAAAAAGGATAGAAAATCTAAGAAAGAAAACGAATGCAGCAATCACAAGTACAAATACAGCTGGCAATAGAAACATAAAAGAAAATATTGACTGAAGTTGCACTTTTACATTCGGCAATTACTGCTGAGTTTAGATTTGGTAATTTACAGGTGTCAAAAAATATGAATTCTCTGTATGTTTTCCGAAGTGACTTAAAATGTGAAAAAAAAGAAATGTTCTTGCTTTGGAGGTGTAGCCAATGGCCCCCTTAGGGGGGGCTGATAGTTGTGGTTCACCTGTCGCTCTGCCCTCAGTCACACACTTTCCTTTCATCCGTAGTCACTGAACAGGCCGGTACTTTGTTTTTGTTGTTTTATTGAGGGGATGAACTTGGATGGGATAGGGATGACTGTGGGATGCCCCAAGAAATCATAAATGGGAACCTTCTATATACACCACCAGTATATACACTCCTTCTTCCTCTAACAATGTCACTTGCTGACCATTACTCTCCTTCACTTCTCTCCTGCACAACACTTATTCCTTGCCGGTGAGGCCTGAAGGGATATTTATCAGACCCCCATCTTGTCTTCCTCCACCCTAGCCAGCACATGGTGAGGTCTGCATTACTGACAACAGGACCTCCGGACCGCCCATTACAGGCCAGGGCCACAGACCCTGTAAGTGCAGCTAAGTACAAAAGTGCTAGCAGGGTTCATTGGACTACTGCTCCTGGCCCATCCTCTTCCAGGCCACCTCAGCCCTCCTAGCTGCTCCGGCCTGCTCCACTGCCCGGTGAACTGCTTCCCTGACTGGCTCCTCTGACCTCCACAGACTGTCCACTGTCTCCTCCCAGCCTGCTCCAGTCCTCTTCTGCAGCCCCCAGGGTGGTCACTCACCAAGGACAACCCGGATCCTTTAAAGAGCCTTTCCTGTAGTCTCTGTTGCTCCCCTGCTCCAAGATCTGTTCTTCACTCCTGGCTGCACCCGAGCCACCAGGCCTCAAAGTCACCTCTCTCCCCAGACTGGGGGCTCCCAGATGAGGCCTCAGCAACCTCTGCTACATCTCCACTCTTCTTCCCGACACACACTCCACCCAGACTGGGCTGACCATGGGTATTTAAGGAGGCCTGCCCCCTTCCAATCCAGACTGGGGATTAGTCAGGGCCCCTTAGAACACGCCAGATGGCTACACCTCCCCTCCAACCTCCCCTTCCAGAAAACGCTAGCACCTTCTGGAAAGAATTAGGAGGTTCTGATGACACCATCTGTGATCCACCCAATCCTCCCTGAGCCACTCCCAGCCCAGAACCAAAACTATCAGGCCTGAACAAATTTACATCCCCTATCAAAAACCTATTTACACAGTACCTATCACTATGGGGGAGCTACAGAGGTTTTAAAGAAATCATCAATGTTAGCATTTTAAATTGGATCAAATTTAAACCTAGTTCTAAAAGAATTCTTTATTGTTATCAGCTGACACACAACAATGAATCATCCATACCTTACCTATTCTTAGGTCCCTTTTACACTTGTGCGATCTGAAAGTTGTGCGAGTTTGCCGCAACTTTGATGTGATTTAAAGCAATGCCTATGTAATCTTGAGGTCTATGGACCTCAGGTCGCATCAAAGTCGCATCAAAGTAGAGCAGGGATTACTTTGAAGTCGCTGTGACTTGAAGTCGCACAGATATGAATGGTATTAATTGGAAATCATGGAGTATGACTTGTTATGCGACTTTGCAGTCTCAAGTCGCAGGACAAGTCGCACAAGTGTGAAAGGGGCCTTAAAGTGATTGTGAATGCACTTTAAAAACCAAATACAAAGTACAAACAGGTTTATACTTACCTGCGCAGTGCAATTCCTTTCCATCCATTGCACAGAGAGACCCTAAACCCCCTCTTCTCGAGTCTCCTGCCGGCAATTCTGGTTCCTCTGAGTGCTGCAAGCAGGGCCGCTGGTAGAAATTGTGGATCCCCGTACAGTCTACCCTTCACCATGCCACGATGCTGCAGTACAATTAAGAAAAAAAAAACCCGTGGGCAAAAAAAAAAAAAAAAAGGTAAAAAAAGGGGCCCATTTCACACAGATATCTGATCTGTGATGCTGAGCTATATACCCTGATCTGTGAGGCTGAGCTGTATACTCTGATCTGTGAGACTGAGCTCTGTACCCTGATCTGCGAGGCTGAGCTGTATACCCTGATCTGTGAGGCTGGGCTATATACACTGATCTGTGAGGCTGTGCTATATACCCTGATCTGTGAGACTGAACTGTATACCCTGATCAGTAATGCTGAGCTGTATACCCTGATCTGTAATGCTGAGCTGTATACCCTGATCTGTGAGGCTGAGCTATATACCCTGATGTGTAATGCTGAGCTGTATACCCTGATGTGTAATGCTGAACTGTATACCCTGATCTGTGAGGCTGAGCTATGTACCCTGATCTGTGAGGCTGAGCTGTATACCCTGATCTGTAATGCTGAGCTATATACCCTGATCTGTGAAGCTGAGCTGTATACCCTGATCTGTGAGGCTGAGCTATATACCCTGATCTGTATTGCAGAGCTATGTACCCTGATCTCTGAGGCTGAGCTGTATACTCTTTTCTTTGATGCTGGGGCTATATAATCTGTCCTGTGATGCTGAGCTGAATACTCCTGACACTATGGGTGGTAGCAAGTGGAAAACAGGGGATGGAGTGGGTGGATTCTATAAGGGATGGGGCTTATGAGAAGTGGGAGGGGTCAAAAATGAAGGGCGGGTTCTGATTCCCCCCATCCTAAAACTTCACCAGCCACCACTGTTGTGTCCTGTGTCCTGAAGAGCTCAGTCTATTTAATCTTCACTGAAAGGACCTTCCTTAGACTGTCCAAATTGTTACGAAGGGTTACTGAGTATCCTACCATTACCCACTGCTTATCCAAGTTCTCATAAAAGCATCATAAAAAGCATACCCCTAGAATGGTAAAAGAACCTGAAGAGCGACTGGAACTGTGTGTTTAGTTGTGAGGAAATTACTGGGAAAAGGCAAGCTACCGAGCAGCTCCTACAGGGGTGTAAATATATATATATATATATAATCAAATGCTCTGCTTTATGCAGTAAATATTAGTGCCAAACTATTAGGGATTGTTGTATAATATTTTACTGGGTAATTACTGAGAAAAGCCAATCTACCTAGTGGCTCCTAGGGGGTAGCACTTTATATTTATTTATATCTATTTACACACAAAAATGAGTACACCCTTAACATTTTTGTAATAATTTTATTATATCTTTTCATCTGATAACACTGAAGAAATTACACTTTGCTAAAATGTAAAGTAGCGAATGTACAGCTTGTATAACAGTGTAAATTTGCTGACCCCTCAAAATAACTGACGAG
>BLSH010378674.1:320876-337251 GCA_018402905.1 Glandirana rugosa | reverse complement strand
CCCGACGTACCAGCTCAGCAGTCTTCTTTCGGTAATGATACGTTTACGGTGTTTCATAGGGTGAATGTTATGTGGTTTGTCGTGTCTCTGTTTGGAGTTTGGAAGAGGGTGTTTCAGTAAACCTCACTACTCTGATTTAACTCGAAAAACCAATGTTGGTATTAGAGATGTAAACCTCTCCTCAGGTGTTCCGGACACTTTGTGCCTCCATTTAGCGACTACAAAACCTCTACACACTCGATGTTTCCATGTCCTTTAAACCAGTTTTAACTACCGTTCTACTTACGTCATACTATAGTTTTTTATGACATCCTTGTAAACGTAAGTAGTCGGTCACTTTATTCTACTGTAGCCAATGACAGGTCGACTTGGCCTTGTGTTTTGGATCATTGTCATGTTGGAATGTTCAAGTACGTCCCATGCGCAGCTTCCTGGCTGATGAATGCAAATGTTCCTACAGTATTTTTTGATATCATACTGCATTCATCTTGCCATCAATTTTGACCAAATTTCCTGTACCTTTGTAGCTCACACATCTCCAAAACATCAGCGATTTACCTCCGTGTTTCACAGGCCTTGTGGACTCCTCTCCAAATGTAGAGATTATGGTTGTAACCAAAAAGCTCAATTTAGTCTCATCACTCCAAATGACTTTGTGGGAGAAGGTTTGAGGTTTGTCTCTGTGCTGTTTGGTGTATTGTAAGTGGGATACTTTGTGGCATTTGCATAGTAATGGCTTTCTTCTGACGACTCGACCATGCAGCCCATCTTTCTTCAAGTGCCTCCTTATTGTGCATCTTGAAACAGCCACACCACATGTTTTCAGAGAGTCCTGAAGTTATTTGTGGATTTCTCTTTGCATCCCAAACAATTTTCCTGGCAGTTGTGGCTGAAATTTTAGTTAGTTTACCTGACCATGGTTTGGTTTCAATAGAACCCCTCATTTTCCACTTCTTGATTAGAGTTTGAACACTGCTGATTGGCATTCTCAATTCTTTGGATATCTTTTTATATCCCTTTCCTGTTTTATACAGTTCAGCTACCTTTTCCCGCAGATCCTTTGACAATTCTTTTGCTTTCCCCATGACTCAGAATCCGGAAACATCAGTGCAGCACTGGATGAAAGATGCAAGGGTCTGTCAGGAGTCCAGAAACTCATTGACCTTTTATACACACAGTAATCACAAGCAAACCTTTAATAGCCATTCAAACCCCCTTGTGTCAACTTGTGTGGTAGTTTCTGTTGTCATTATGATTTAAAAAGAGTAAACAGAGTTGATTGATAATATATGGCTTCAGCCAAACACTAACTATGAGTGAAAGAAACGTTTTTGTGTTATCGTTCATATTCTCTGAAAAATGGCCAAGAAATCATAAATTCTGCCAGGGTATGTAAACTTATGAGCACAACTGTATATATATATATATATATATATATATATATGTGTGTATATATATATATATATATATATATATATATATATATAGATATCTATCTATCTATATATCTATAAAATCAGTTGATGCATGCAGTAAAGATCATTGCCAAAATATTAGGGATTATTGCTTAATATGTATTATTATGAAAGAAATTATATTATCAGTGAGCACTAACTTTTACTGGTTTCTGTAGTTTCCAATAATACGAGTTTATTTATCATGTATCATTAGTAAATATTTCAGCTTATTATAATGTTTTTTTTTTTATAGTGGTGATTGGAGTGTGATATTTTCTAACACACACATGTACACCTGGCAGTGGAATTAACAATTCTTTTGTATAATAATATTACATATTACATAAAAATTGCATAGTATTAACAATATCTGGACCATTTCAATCCATGCAAATTCCATAGGGACTCCCTAACACTATAAGCCTGTCTTCACCTGGTGACTCTTACTTACCCTAAGGGGGACATTACTGCCCCCCCTGACCCTACCCCAAAAAACAGTCCTCCCCACCTTCCCACATTCTTACTTCATTAGTTCCTGAATTATCACTGTCTTATTCCCTCAACTCCTTGCATAGAGTCAACAACACCCCTTTTTTTTACATTTTTACTCCCTAAAAATCCACCATAGTTCTATGCTTTGCTGGTATGGAATGGTATCCTTTTTCATGACAAACCCTTGTTTCAACAGGACCTTGGGCAGTGTTGAACTCTTGTTCCAATGTTACTGGCATTCATACTTGCCCTCTGGACCCTGTTCCCTCTCAAATATTTCCTTTCACCATCTTGCTCTATCCTACACTCTAACTCACATCTTCAATCTTTCCCTCTCTACTGCATCTTCCCTCTTGTATTGAATTGTTTTTTTAACTGCACTGTCTGTCTTTATTTTGTAGTTGTTGGCAGTATATAAATCCTGCATCATAATAATAATAATAATGATAATAATACATTTATTTTTTTTGTACAAGTTGACTTCTGAACTTCTGAATGAAATAAAAGGGCATAATACTAGCAGATTGAGTTGTTCTACGTGCTTGTAATACTAGGGCCACTTTAACATACCTTTAAATATCTGAAGCATTTCACAAAGTCCAGCTATGCATATTTTGCAAAAGTTGCCTAAAAATAAGAGTGGAAGGAGCATTTTTAGAAAAAGGGCTGAAAATTTTCTTTTGTGGGAGGGGGTCAGTCTTGGACACCCAGAAAAGACTAATGAGGCAGTGTGCAGTGCACAGTGAACTGTCAGTGTAGCAGTATTATGCTAATCGTGGAAGGGTTTATAACTTGAGCTTACTCACGGTACACAGGGTAACATATGGCACAGTCCATTTATCCACAAAATATTAATTACCATGCCACCAGCAAGAGTGTAATGCGCAAGGCATATTACCAAGGTATCCTGGACAGAGCTGTATTGGTTACAAAGTTACATAAACAGCAAGGAAATTTTAATACAAATAAGGTTGGCCAATGGTCCCCCACCACTCATGAACACTGTCCCATCTCTCTCTGCTGCCTGATTTGAAGCTTCAGGTCTGGGAAAGGGGTCAGTATGGTGGTTCCCAGATTCCATTCCTTGGTATCTCTGACGGTCATCAAAGGGCAGATCAGGATATGGGGATCCGCAATCAGCCCACTCGTGGTTCTCCTTTATCTCCCTGTGGCTTTTCATAGGTTTTTTTCCCTGGCTCTTATTTCAATAGGCTGGGTTCTCAGCCGCACTTTCTCCTTCATCTCTCCCCAGGATTCAGTGGATGGGGCTCACCAATCAGAGTCTTCCTTCTCTTCACTCCTGGAAACTTGTCAATCCCTTGGCCAGGGAGAAGTAATTGAGTTTTGCAACTCCAGCCTTAAAGATGCTTCCAGCTGGGCTACACTAGCCTAGCTGCTACACCTATACCAAAGACGGTGCTCTGGGAAGGTTTGGACCCATACATCCCCCTTATCTATGCCTCTGCATACAAATTCAACCATCATCTTACAATTTGCCTAAATAAGCTTGACCTAAGGATTAATCTTCATGTCACATCATCAAATTGAACTTAGAACATCTGCTTACATTGATTGGACCTCAGCAAATAATCACATTGTTGCTAATACTGACTTTTATGGCTATCAAGTTGTCACCTGGCACATCCCATATTGCTGTTTGCAGTATGTGTTAGTGCTTCGTCAATAATATTGATTACCTAATAGAGTCTGAAGCAGGGTGATGTTTCAGCTCAGGGCTAAGTTGTGTAGTACATGCATATGCTGTGCATGTCTTCTTATTACTTAAAGGGAAGATCAGAATTCTTGATCTATCGTATTTACTTGTGGCACCTGCTGGAAACTCACACCCATGGCACAAAAGGAGGCTTTACCTTAGCTCCCAGTAAAGTAAGTTTCTAATGCAAAACAGCATGTTGCAAACTGATACAAAGCAGATGGTATCTAGAATTCCACCAGAGAACTAGATTCAGTAAGATCTAAGCAATAGAAAAAAAGTTCATCCATTTCTCTTTCACTGTTTTACTGTTTACTAGTAGAGTTGAGCGAACCCGAACTGTAAAGTTTGGGTCTGTACCGAACTTTTGGGTGTCCGGGACCCGGACCCGTTCGGGTCCGGGGTTCTGGTATTTTATTCCACGTATTGAAAAGCTGTTTCACTGGTTTTCCCTAGAAGCAATCACAGCCATGGCTACTAATGGCATGGCTGTGATTGGCCAGTGCACCATGTGACCCAGCCTCTATATGGGGCTGGAGTCACCGTGCTGCATGTCATATGCTCTCAGGATAGTTTAGGGAGAGGATGCTGCTGGCTCTGTGAGGGACAGATTGCAAATATTATAGAACATCTCATCCTGCATTACTGAACAATTTGATTGTGGACTAGGGAGAGATACTAGTACTGTTGCTTTGAGGGACAGATTGCACACCTCATCCTGCTGCACAGAACGATCTGACTGGACTAGGTAGAGTCTGTTGCTTTAAGGGAAAGATTATTCTTCTAAAATCATCATCAAGTTGTACAGGGAAAGGTTCCAGCTGTTGCTTTAAGAGAAAGATTAGTGTTCTAAAGTCATCATCAAGTTGTACAGGGAAAGGTTCCAGCTGTTGCTTTAAGGGAAAGATTAGTGTTCTAAAATCATCTCCAAGTTGTACAGGGAACGTTTCCAGCTGTTGCTTTAAGGGAAAGATTATTGTTCTAAAATCATCTTCAAAGTGTGTGGGAAAAGCCTGTTTCAGCCGCATAGAGCCACATTAGTGTTCTAAAATCATCTTCAAAGTGTGTGGGAAAAGCCTGTTTCAGCCGCATGGAGCTATATTAGTGTTCTAAAATCATCTTCAAAGTGTGTGGGAAAAGCCTGTTTCAGCCGCATGGAGTCATATTAGTGTTCTAAAATCATCTTCAAAGTGTGTGGGAAAAGCCTGTTTCAGCCGCATGGAGCCATATTAGTGTTCTAAAATCATCTTCAAAGTGTGTGGGAAAAGCCTGTTTCAGCCGCATGAAGCCATATTAGTGTTCTAAAATCATCTTCACAGTGTGTGGGAAAAGCCTGTTTCAGCCGCATGGAGCCATATTAGTGTTCTAAAATCATCTTCGAAAAATGCTCAAATTGATATCAACTGCAGGTCAGCTTCATCTGCTATGAATTCTCAACGATCTCAACTCAAACCTATGTTGAAGTCATGCTGAATTTGCCTATGGGCAAGGCCTTTCCAGCCGTTGATTAGTCTGAAGAGCAATGCACAAAACATGTACCCTCAAGCGGGACAAACAGCAACTGTAAACTCAAGCAAATGTATACAGTGATGAAATCCATATTATTGTAAAGCACTTTACTTAGCAAAATGGTCATTCTGCTCAGCCACCCATATAGTTTATGCAACTCAGCCCCACAATACAGTCAAAAACACTAAATCGATGTTCAAAACCTATAGCATTGCAGCTTCCCATGTTTGTTCCCACCTCCATTTGTTCCTTGGCTGAATGGGAATCACCTACAGTATGTGCTGAAAACCTGACTCATACAGGTGTGTGCTGTAATGCGTCAAAACACACTGCAGTGCATAGTAATACCATAAAGTAAAAAAAAATAAAAAAGTTTGTTTAATAAACAAAGACACTGTGTTGTGTGTACATGCAGCACCAGGGCATAACAGTGCTGGCACACTAACACATGTGCTTTTGCGAACAGGCCCTTAATCCCAACCCAGACCTCATATTAGGGGATGAAAGTAGCAGGCCCAGGTGGCACTTAGTCTTCCAGTGAGTAGAGGAGCAGCATGGTACTACACATGCCCAGCTTTTTATCATATATCATTAAGGAGAACCATTGACTTGTAAGCATATAGTAAACTAGCAGAAAAATTTGACTTTGTATATACCTCTTTAGTTGTAGTACAAACAGACAATATGATAGTATATACAATTATAACACTTTGTTCAATGTGTAACAAATATTAAAAAGTAATTAAAACCATATGCACAAGTTAGTCATCCAAAGTTATTATTCATATGGCCTTGAGATTTGCTTTAAAGGGTCAACGCGTTTCGCACTAAACCCCGCTTCCTCAGGACCTCGGATCTTAGTACAAGGATACTGTAACAATACACATAGACACATAATCATTAGATACCTTCACATAGAAATAACTCATATATCACTTATTAGGTAGCAATGAAGTATAGAACAATTTCATATGAATCATACCCACTATGAATATGGAAGAAGATGGAGCATAACATAAATTAAGTAAAATACCTATACATAGCATAAAAAAAATCAAAAAATATGTATTTATTTCTTAATTACCTGAGATTGTACTCATAAGGGAAATGTTGGTATATAGCTGCTGGGCCTGTGGGGAGAAACCAAAACCCAAAAACGCTCCACATCCAACAAGGAGTTTGTATATACAGTATGACTGTACAATAGAGTCCAATATTTAAAAACACTAACAAAAGCCAAAGGACCCAACAAATCAAGAAGCTAAAAAGTATAGAAGCTGCCATTGTTGACCTCTACTTTTAAAAATGCTAGTACCCAGCCACAATGATACAGTGGCTTCAGTACCTTTTACGTCACTCGCCTTGGAATGAGTATGCAGATATGGAGTTCTGATTTCATTCTCTCCATATGTGCATCCCGGTCAGTGACTCTGAAAGGACTGAAGCAAGAATCTCCTCAACAGAGAGACTCTAGGCAGCAATATATTCTCAACCAGGGTTCCTCCTGAGGTTGTTAGATGGTCCTTGAGCAGAAAACAATAGCATATTGATAACCCACCTTCACTGACCACCAAGGCAATGGAGCAGATTTCCACTGGCCACCAATGTAATGGGTCACTTCTAACACTGACCACCATTGTTAACGGATACCACATTTTTTGCTGTTTATCTTTCTTTTGCTGGTATTTATTTTAAGAATATTACTGCAGATACATTTGTAGAAGTTTGGTAACTGTTGTACTCATGTATGTGCAAAATTTTGGATAATATTAGTCACAAAACTGGGCGGGAGAGACTAGGATGGGGTAGTTATGTAAAAATGTAAGTATTTGTATGATTGCATAAATGACAAAATATGGTCTTGTTTCAACAATACATTTTGGATACAAATTGACATTAAGTGTGCTATATATTGGTATCTAAAAAGTCTGTATTATAACTCGTAAGAAAATTTTCTGCCCTGGGACTCAAGGAATGCCATATTACATATTCTTTTAGTCAAATTCTTTTTCAAAATATTCATCATGAGCTGTAGGTATATATTTTTTTTAGCTGGGATCCCCAAGAACCCTGAGAGGTAAAAGTTTGAGAATGGCTGATCTAGACAAAGATCCCTATTCTTCCCCACTTTAGCCATGAAAAAAATAATGTTTTGGCTGGAAATCCACTTCAACATTATTCTTATTTTTATACATGTTTTTAGCAAAGTGTAACAATTTCACTTTATTTATTTTTTTCACAAACACGCACACTTTTCTCCCTATTTTATATGCCTAGCACTGGGCCATTAGGAACACTTTTGCTACAGTAAAATCGTACAATTTAAAGACTCATCAGCTTTCATGTACAGAATGAAACTGTTTTACTATCAGTACTTATTTGTGTCTATGGATTGAGATAAAAGCCCTGGGAAAGTAGCTGTAACACCTGGGTGCCTAATTAATCCCTTGTATGTTTTTTTTTTTTTTTTTTTTTTTTAAATAATCCCCCTGTGTTTGCTTAGGGAGGTGGGGGCTGATCACTTAGACGCGTGCTCATCGTCCCCCTGGCATATGTTCCCAACAGGCATAGAATGGCAGCTCTATCTCTCCTACGAAGAGGAATGTTTAAATAAAAGGAATGCATGAGTCTCTTTTAGCCACCTGCTTTCCTTTGGTGACAATCTCACATTCAATATGCCCAGTAGTATATGTGCAGCACCACTGTGTTACAGGTGCTATGCAATAGAGACTGACTTCATTCTTGCAAAATGTAAATGTAAAGCAAAAATGCATCAAAATATATAGTATGAAACAGAGGGCCTGGTTTACCAAGATGTAAGATGACGTCACATTCAGTTAAAGTACATCTAACCAATTCTTTAAAATCTCATTTAAACGTTAGCCTCTTAAACCTTTTCAAGCTTTTCAAATATGTAGCTTTCATTTCAAGATTATCTGATGATCTGCTTGTTCAGTCACTTTCTGTTCCTTAGTGACACCCATTGAACAGACATGATCCCAGGTTGTCACCATCAGGATGCCAGTCCAGAGCAATATTGCGTAGTTGATGCTTGACCAAGTGCATATAAACAAGAAGTTGCTCAAAAGAGTGAAAAAAGGTCAGCATTACTGAAATACAAAAAAGAATCAAAAACAGTATTTATCCCCGAAAAAAAGCCCAAATTTAAAGGGATACTAAAATCTCTTTTTTTTTCATTAAAAATAACAAAATCATCTATACTTACCTGCTTTGTGCAGTGGTTTTACACAGAGCAGCCCAGATCCTCCTCTACTCGGGTCCCTCTTCGGTGCTCCTGGTCCCTCCCACCTGTTGAGTGTAGCTTGCTATTGGGACCCCCGTGCCGAACCACAGCCACATGAGCTTGTAAATGGTCTCTTGTGAGACCAGGGAGTGAAGGCAGAAGACCTGCAGCCATCATGGCAATAAATCATGAGAGGAGGCAGGTAAGTTTTTAGGGAGGTTGAACAGTTAATGGGGAGTCTTTTACCTTAAAGTGATTGTGAGCACTATATTTTAATTTTAAAAAAATAACAAACAGGCTTATACTTTCCTGCTCTGTGCAAAGGAATTGCACGGAGCGGCCCTGAACCTTCTATTCTCGGGTATCCCGCCAGCACTCCTAGCTTATCCTCTTCTCAGCCTGGCCCCATAAGAAGCCACTTTCTATTGTAGCATGCCTACGGACTTGCTTTTGAGCTGCCCTGCCTGTGTCTATAGATGCAGACAGTGTGGCTCAGCCCCAACCCCCCACTTCCTTGTCATAGGATTTGACTGACAGCGGCAGGAGCTAATGGCTCCCACTGCTCTCAGCCAAGCCTGTGAAAGCAGGGAGAAGGGAGAGAGCCACTACAGATGTGCACAGTGCTGGATCGAGTGAGGACTCAGGTAAGTATAAGGGGGATGAGGGGGCTTTCTGCTACCTAAACATTTTTTACCTTAATGCAAGGAATGCATTAAGGTAAAATATCCTTAAGCTTTATAACCACTTTAATGCAGAGAATGCATTAGGGTAAAAAACTATTAGACTTTAGGACCACTTTGATGCTATATCAAATTAGAGTTACAATTTCAGCCAATGCAAATAACAGGGTTGTATATAAATGTATCTCTTCAGAGTATACAAAAAAGAACTAATCTATGTTAGTATTGTGTAGACATACTACTGTTTATATTTTTGTATATATGACAATTGTGTCTGTATTATAATTACATTAATGTAATTTTGTAATCGGCAAACCTGCTTTTTTTGTTGTACATTTTACACTAGAGTTCTTCAATGTTTAGTCTTCATGCATGTCATTTGCAAGCAGTGCTGTACGTTTCGGAAGTAAACAATCTATGTTGTCTAAGTTCCACACTAGGAGTCTTTCCAGTTGCTTGCCTAACTGCTTGTCTCCTCCTGTTATCTGATTCCTAGAAATATTTAGCCTGGTATCCCCTGAATTCTATATCACACTTGAAAGCACTCCATACACATCTGAGTGGGTTGATAAGCTCTGGGATGTTTTGGATTTTTTTTTTCCAGACAAGTTGAGTTCTAGGAAGTCTTGTGTATTTATTACTGCTAGTGTTAACTTAAAATGTACTGTGTGTGCAGTGGGGGGGATATATTTTTAAGAACATTGTAGTGCTTTTAAAATAAAAATGATTGAGAAAATGAGCTTAATTAAAATGCAAAAGGTCCATTTTGATATTTTCAATATGAAACGTTTTGCTTTTTGTTCACATGCTTAATTGGTAAATTTTACATAAATTCTCAAACACTCGGCTTTCTGAAAAAAGAGCATTGCCTTTTCCACACACAAGTGGGAAGACAGTTTCCCATTTTATCTACAGTGTATTGAAAAATTATTCATACCCCTTTAAATTTTCCACAATTTGTCATGTTACAACCAAAAACGTAAATGTATTTTATTGGGATTTTATGTGATAGACCAACACAAAGTGGCACATAATTGTGAAATGGAAGGAAAATGATAAATGGTTTTCAATTTTTTTTACAAATACATATATGAAAAGTGTGGCATGGATTTGTATTCAGCACCCGAGTCAATACTTTGTGGAACCATCTTTTGCTGCAATTACAGCTGCAAGTATTTTTGGGTATGTCTACCAGCTTTGCACATCTAGACAGTGATATTTTTCCCATTCTTCTTTGCAAAATAGTTCAAGCTCTGTCAGATTGGATGGAGAGCGTCTGTGAACAGCAATTTTCAAGTCTTGCCCCATATTCTTAATTGGATTTAGGTCTGGACTTTGACTGGGCCATTCTAACACATGAATATGCTTTGATCTAAAACATTCCATTGTAGCTCTGGCTGTATGTGTAGGGTTGTTGTCCTGCTGGAGGATTAACCTCCGCCCAAGTCTCAAGTCTTTTGCAAACTTTAACAGGTTTTCTTCTAAAATTGCCCTGTATTTGGCACATCCATATTCCCATAAACTCTGACCAGCTTCCCTGTCCCTGCTGAAGAAAAGCATCCCCACAACATGATGCTGCCACCCCCATGTTTTACGGTGGGGATGGTGTGTTCAGGGTGATGTGCAGTGTTACTTTTCTGTCAGACATAGCATTTTGCTTTTAGGTCAAAAAGTTCAATTTTGGTCTCATCTGACCAGAGCACCTTCTTCCACGTTTGCTGTGTCCTCCACATGGCTTCTCGCAAACTTCAAACGGGACTTCTTATGACTTTCTTTCAACAGTGGCTTTCTTCTTGCCACTCATCCATAAAGGCCAAATTTGTGGCGTGCATGACTAATATAGGGCTTCATAGAGCAGCTGTATTTATACTGAGATTAAATTACACACAGATGGACTCTATTTAGTAATTAGGCGACTTCTGAAGGCAATTGGTTCCACTAGATTTTCGTTAGGGGTATCAGAGTAAAGTGGGCTGAAATACACGCCACACTTTTCAGATACTTATTTGTAAAAAAAAGATTCAAAAATATTGATCATTTTTTCTTCCACTGCACCATTATGTGCCACTTTGTGTTGGTCTATCACATACAATCACAATAAAATACATTTACGTTTTTGGTTGTAACATGACAAGATGTGGAAAATTTCAAGGGGTATGAATACTTTTTCAAGGCACTGTATGTACTAACTTGAAAGTTATCCCGCATTTCTTTAATTACTATTTAAAGCTGAACTCCAGGCTTTAACTGTATTGCATACTTACAATGGCCCAACTTGGTACAATAAAAGTATGTACTGTATATCTCATACCTGATGGACCACTAGGGAAGCTGGAAATTATTGCGGTATTTGGCAGGTCCTGCTCAGGTTCTCTGGGAGCGGCTTACCCTCTCTGCACTGTCCACAGGAAGTTGCTTGCTTGGCACCACCACCATTCATAAAATGCCCGGTATTTTTTCATGAATATAAGGAATTCTCTGATTGAACAAGGTAGAGTGGAGGGGTGGTGAAGTTTCAATCTTCACTTCATCATCTGCCTCATGCTTCTTGTAGTCAGTGAACGGCGGTGCAGCTGCTCACATAGATCTTTGAGAAGATTGTAGCTATTACTGTAGAAGCACCAACTCCTACAGTGATTTTGGGTTACACAGCGATCCCTCAGATATGGGATATGCATACTTATACATTGTTCCAAGCTGGACCAATGTAAGTATGCACTAAAAATAATTACAGGAGTTTAGCATTAAATTATATCTAAAGCCTAAACTTTTTTTTTCTAGTTGGGAATGGTAAGAGCCTCTTTTTGCCATCTTTGGTCTATTTGGAAGATTTGCCGTTCCCATCCATCCCATAGGCACAACATTAAATGAAAGGAAGTCTCCCTAAAGTGAGGCAAATCCTCTCTTAGACAGATTTCACTGCAAAAGGTGTCCCATATGGAAGCATTCCTATCACCTCCTGTTTCAGCGAGAGCACATCATACTGTATTTTCCTTGCTTTCAGTCCCTGTGTCATTAAATACACAGAGAAAGAGTAAAGCATCCCAGCAGGTAGACATAGAGCATTTGAAACTACATTTTCTAACTTATTCCCGCTCTATCCAAAACCAAAAAAATTATTTTGGTTTTAGATAATAAAAAAATGAGCATAAAAAACCCATGTCTACAATGTACATGGCTGCATTGTGCTTCTGGTGGTTAACAGAAAAAACTTGCAAAGCTATCAACAGCACTTTGGCAGTGGAAGCTTTTTGATCTTGTCACAAAGTAAGAAATGTGGCCATTTTATGTTGTCTAGCAGTACTCCAGAATTCTACAGCTTAAAATTTTATACTGGTGTTAAAACTTGATTGTAGGGAGTAAGCAACCATCTGGCAAAGGCCAGTCCATTTTTTCACTGATGTACTGGTCCATGGCAGAAATTGCAAGGCTTGCTGTCTACTGACCAGTCTATATATCTACCATCATCTCTGTTCAAGTATCTCCTGTGAGAAATAGTAATATGGTGAGCAGCGATGTGTTGAAGTGCCTAAAAGCCTTGCCCTTACTGCTTTTGAATTGGGAAATGCCCTTTAAAGTGGTTTACATTTCCTTTAAGTAAACCTGTAGCCAGGCTATGGACATTATAATATTTACATACCCTTAAAAAGCAGTATATGGTCTTTAAAACAAGCTCTCTCTGACTACCTGAGCTGGGCTCTCCCTGCTCCCCCACCTAGCAGTGACTAAGCAGCCATCCAGCCTTCTAATCCCTAATGTAAAGCAGAGCACAAGCTCTGGGACCGGGGAGCAGGGTGAGCTGAGTTGAATGTCCCTAGCCTCACTTTAATGATTCTTGTTTCAAAGCTTTCCTAGAAGCTATTTTAAGAATCTCAGACTAGGAGGAGGCTTCAGGGCTGACCAAAGACACACCGGTGAGATATACCTACTAGCCATGCTGGGAATGCTTTGGAATCTTCTAAAACTGTATTAAACCCTAAACCAAAAATGTAATATCTAGCTTACCAATTATTAGATGTGGTGGCTGTATTGATTTTAGTAAGTAAGAGACCTCCTGTTCAGCCTACACTCTGAATGAAGGAGCATAAAGGCGCCTTTGGAGGGCATCATTGTCAATCAGGGGGAAGGGAGGTATTAGATGCACTAGATTGAAATACGCTAACAAATTAAATCCAAACTCCAACTCACACTTTATAAGCAGTTACAGCAAACATTTTTTTTCCTTTTGGGGTGAATGTTCTATATAAATAAATAAAAGCTGATCATGGTAAACATCCCTGTTAGTGGTAAATGGTTTGTCTCATCCCTCTAACTGCTACATCTGCAAGTGAACTTATTCTGCAAACCTCCATGCACACTGTAGCTGATAAACAATTGTTATTGGGCATCTGGGCTTCTTTTTAACAGCCATAAAACACCCCTCTATGTTATCCTATGTATCCATGTACACATTGATTTTTAATGTCGTTTATCAGCAGTGGCGTTTATGGGCTATTATCTGAACGCCCTAAAGTCGCGTTCAAGAGTCGTTCTTCTGACCACAGAGACATTGAAAGCTTATAAATGGCCAAAGGCGCTCAAAAACACTCAAAAACACTCAAAAACGTGGCTCACCAGCGTTTTTGGTCATTTTTGATCCATTTAAAAAAAAACGCTTCTAGGCAGGAATGCGGCAAAACGCGGCATGTAAAATGCGGCTAAATAGCCGCTTTAAGCATTCGTTTCTAGCTGTCAGAAAAACCATTCAGGGGAGGTTTGAAAAAGCGTCCAGTGTGCATGGAGCCTTAAAAAGCAACAGACTTACTGACAGAATCACCAGGCCGAAAATAAAAGATCTAAAAAAAAAAGTCTAAAACGGAAACTATAATAGCCATCACATCTAAAGATTGGAAAAACTGCAATATGATAAATGTTTGCGTTTGGGTTTAATGCCACTTTAATGTTATATGCAATAGAAGAAGGTATTTTGCTGTGCAAGTTGCCAAAATTGAAAAGGATGATTTCCAGGGACAACATTTTTATGAGGCAAAACCTACAAAGGAAGTAAGGTGTTTAGCAGAGGCGAAAGTAAAACATCCAATTTTCATAAAATATGTAGTTGGAGATGTGGTCATTTGGGTTAAAAACGTTGCTTAGTATTTTTTTTTTCATAGTTGGATTTGTAGTATGCAAAAACTGTTCAAAATCTAACAATAGGGGAAAATGAGTAAATATCTAATAAATATTAATGTTTGGTTGAACTTTTCAGACCAGCAAATGTTTAATACATTATTTTGTTTAATAGATGTCTCCGTCAGACCTTGAAATAAGTAAGATGCAGCTGCTGATGCCTCACCGGTTGTCAGTGGAATACCCAGACCAGCCATTTCAAAGGCCACGGGCAGTGAGCGCCGTCAGTATCCTAACCAACGCCATGGAAGGTAAATATCCTTGTAGTTATATTTTCTTGATAGCATGACACTGATTTGTTTTGTATTGATGGTTTTGCTGTTTGTTATAATATTAGGTTATTGTAAAACAAATTTTATGCTTGATAAATTAAAGAAGAGAAGCTGGAATAAAATCAACTAGGGAATTCAACATAAACAATAATATAGTAGTGTTTCAGTGCATTAAAGATTAACCGGGCCAAGCTACAGCTTCTGTTGTCACCTCTGGAGATGGTCTATGACAGTGATGGTGAATTGGCACTCTAGCTGTAGGGTTAAGGGCACCAGGATGGAAGTTCTTTAGGAACTGAGAGTATTGTAGCTTTCAATTGCTTTTATTGTTGTATTTTTATTTTCTAAAAATACTAGAAAAAGAACTTTTAAACAAATGGATCATGCAGATTGAAAATTTGTCATGCATATGCATTTGTCTACTAATCGGGCAGTCTGGGTCCTATTTGACTTATCAATTCCCCATGTCTTCTGTCTTTATTTAGTAGACGCCACTTTTGGAGATGGTCTATGACAGTGATGGTGAACCCTGGCACCCCAGATGTTTTGGAACTACATTTCACATGATGCTCATGCACTCTGCACTGTAGTTGAGCATCATGGGAGATGTAGTTCCAAAACATCTGGGGGGCCAAGATTCGCCATCACTGGCCTATGAGATCCTGGTACAATAGGGGAGTGCTTACTTGAGACTCCAGTAATCCCTGTTCATGCATAAAATAATGATCTACTTAGCTGGAATCATTGGGTAGAAAAATGTAAGCAATTGCCGATAACAGCATAGTAGAAACCTCATATACTTATTGGCACTCTAGCTGTAGGGATAAGGGCACCAGGATGGAAGTTCTTTAGGAACTAAGAGTATCATAGCTTTTAATTGCTTTTATTGTTGTATTTTTATTTTGTAAAAGTACTAGAAAGAGAACTTTTAAACAAATGGATCATGCAGATTGAAAATTTGTCATGCATATGCATTTGTCTACTAATCGGGCAGTCTGGGTCCTATTTGACTTATCAATCCCCCATGTCTTCTGTCTTTATTTAGTAGACGCCACTTTAGGCTGTGAAAGCAATTAAGTTGCTATAACGCAAGCATTCCTGTCACTAATAAAAATATAGTATTATTGTGGTGCAGCACTGAAGCAGTACAAAACTACCGGGGGGATTCAACCTGCATACTTTCTGCTGGTGACCATTGTTACAGACAGTGAAAGTGCCTGGGAATCCAACATTTTGCATTATCACCAGAATAAGAATAAAGGTGTCAAGCTTCTCTGATGGAGAGGGCCCTCTGTGATTTTATCTGTTTGATAAGTGTAAAAACCTGTTCATTTGGTAATGACTGCTATGATCTGTCACCTAATTCTCTTTTATTATTTTTCTTCCCATGATAATACCTTTTTTGCCTAGACAAACTGGGAATTTTGTGATCACCAGTTTTTGCATTACTACCCCTCTAGATTCTCAGAATAAAATCTTTCCCTGAAGAGTCTATAGACCATGCCGTTATTATTATTATTATTATACAGGATTTATTCAGCGCCGACAATTTACGCAGCGGTTTACAACTTGAGGGTGCACAGTACAAATACAATACACTTTAATACAGGAGGAAAAAGAGGACCCTGCTTGTTAGAGCTTACAATCTAAGAGGGAGGGTCTAGAGATACAAGAGGTAATAACTGTGATGGATGTGCTGATATAGAAAATAAATGTACAGTTGTTAGGTGGGGGCCAGGTAGGAGACAGATGAAATTCTGCTAGGGACTTTTGAGCGGAGAAGTCTCTTCGGATGGACCGGGGGTGGATTGTTGACATGTAAATAAAAGATATAGTCG
>BLSH010378674.1:281160-297918 GCA_018402905.1 Glandirana rugosa | reverse complement strand
AGAGAGGTCACAAACCCTCTTCCTGTCGACATTCGAAGGTACCCTGGTACACCTTTGCGAACCCCTGCACCGCCTGTACCACCGCAACGACAGTATATAAGACAAACGACCCACCGTCTACTGTGACAGTGATATCTCCACCTCCTTCTCCGGTTCCGTCGTCGTCTTCTCCTTCGTCCTCCTCCGGCTCTGGAAAGAACCTAAAACTCCAATAATAAGGTTACGTCGAACACGGAACTTAAATCTACGGACCAGTACCCCCAACACGAGTCCAACTCTTGTAAATACGGGGTCGAGTCCGATAGTTAAATTCAAGGCACAAGCTGCATTGGAATAATAACCTCAAAATCCAAGAAAGGTCTCGGCCTCCTCCTGCTTCCTCTTCTGCTGCTGCCTTGGCCTCTTCCTCCACCTCTATAGTGACAGTGTCATCTGCCACCCAGCAAACAGAATATATGACAGCAACGCCACCATGTCCGCCACGTCCCCAAGCGTTTCCACATGGTCCCATGGAAGCTTACAGCTGTCCTTCTCCCAAACACTGGAGAGAAAGAGGAAGTACCCCCCTACCCACCCACGATCCCTGGCCCTGAATGCCAGCATTTCAAAATTCCTGGCCTTTGAAATGCTGTCATTCCGTCTGGTGGACACGGACAGTTTCAAAAACCTGATGGCGGTGGCTGTCCCACAGTACGTGGTACCCAGCCGCCACTACTTTTCCAAGCGAGCCATCCCTTCCCTGCACAAACAAGTCGGGGACAAGATGAAGTGTGCACTGCGCAACGCCATCAGTGGGAAGGTCCACATAACCACTGATACATGGACCAGTAAGCACGGGCAGGGACTCTATATCTCGCTAACTGCACACTGGGCAAATGTAGTGGCGGGTGGGCCTGAGCCGGCTAGCCATTTGGCGCATGTCCTTCCACCACCGAGGATTGCAGGGCATTTCTCTTTGCCTCCTCTTGCCTCCTCCTCCTACTGCGCTTCCTCCTCCTCGACCACCCACTCATCCGCTCACGTAACACCTTCACCACCAACATCAGCACATCCAGGGGGAAATGACAGCAGGCTGTTTTAAAACTGATATGTTTGGGGGATAAACCCCACACTGCGCAGGAGCTGTGGACGGGCATTGAACAACAAACCAATGAGTGGTTGTTGCCACTGAGCCTCAAGCCCGGCCTGGTGGTGTGCGACAATGGCCGAAATCTTGTAGCGGCTCTGGGCCGAGCCAGTTTTACGCACATCCCTTGCCTGGTGCATGTGCTGAATTTGGTGGTACAGAATTTTTAAAAAAACTACCCGGATATGTCAGAGCTGCTGCATAAAGTGCACACTTTCGGCGTTCTCACCCTGCTGCTGCTCGCCTGTCTGCGCCGAAGTGGAACTTCGGCCTTCCCGCTCACTGCCTCATATGCGACGTGCCCACAAGGTGGAACTCCACCTTGCATATGCTGGAGAGACTGTACGAGCAGCAGCAGGCAATAGTGGAGTTTCAGCTGCAGCACGCACCGGTCAGTCGCTCTGCGGAACAGCAACACTTCACCACCAACGAGTGGGCCTCCATGCGAGACCTGTGTAGCGTATTGCAGTGTTTTGAGTACTCCACCAACATGGCCAGTGCCGATGACGCTGTTCTCAGCGTTACTATACCACTTCTATGTCTCCTTGAAAAAACACTTTGGGCCATGATGGAAGAGGATGTGGCACAGGAGGATGAGGAGGAGGAGGAGGAAGAGGGGTCATTTCCACGGTTATCAGGCCAGTCATTCGCAAGTGGCTTGGAGGGTGGGTTCCTGCACCAGCATACCCCAATTATAAACAAACAAAAAAAATACAGTGCTGGCTACCTCCTCCTCCTCCTCGACCACCGCCACTTCCACCTACACTGCCATGGTCACGGCCTAGTCAACCTCTAGGCTCCTACTCCACATCCACCCCCCTTTCCCATTTTTTTTATTTGTTTTTAATTTATTTTCCCTATCCCCATTTTTTTGTAGGGCGCTTGCCCTACTCTTACCCCCATTTTACTTCCTTTTGCAGCCCTCTAGCACTTGCCAGGACTTTGTTACAGTCATTTTTGTGCCTAAAAGTTCAGGTCCCCATTGACTTCAATGGGGTCCGGGGTCCGGGATAACATTCGGGCAATGTTCGGTGCCGAACCCAGACTTTTTTCCAAAGTTCGTTCGGACCCTCTGAACCTGAATGTCCAGGTGTTCGCTCAACTCTAATAATCAATATGGTTAATGAAAATCTAGTGACATCTGTCAAAATTATTTTTTTATATTATCATTTTATGTTTTTTTTTTCTAATAAATTTTATAGAACATATAGACATAAATAGAGGGTCATAACATTTTTTTTGCTTTGTGCACTGGTGGAACATTAAGGGGCCATCTCTAAACTGTTCCCACAAAGTTGGGAACATAAAATTGTCCAAAATGTATTGGTATGCTGATGCCTTTAAGAGTTCCCTTTATTGGAACTAAGGGGTCAAGCCCAACCCCTGAAAAACAACCCCACATCATAATTCTTCCTTCACCAAATGATTTGGATTCCTAGCCTCAACCTGATAGAACACTTTTGGGATGAATTAGAGTGAAGACTGTGAGCCAGAGCTTCTCGTTCAGGTCAGTGCCTGACCACACAAATGCGCTTCTGGAAGAATAGCCAAACATTCCCATAGACACACTCCTAAACCTTGTGGACAGCCTTCCCAGTAGAGTTGAAGCTGTTATAGCTGCAAAGGGTGGGCCAACTCAATATTGAACCCTACAGACTAAGACTGGGATGCCATTAAAGTTAATGTGCGTGTAAAGGCAGGCATCCCAATACTTTTGGTAATATAGTGTATATATGATTTATATATGCTTGTCAAATACTTGCGATTTAGGGTTTTTTCTAAAAAAATACTTGATAAATGACCTTAGCAAGCAAAGCATGCTGGGAATCTTAGTTCTCCAGCAACATGTATATTGTTACTCCAGTACATTAAAAGAAATGGTGCCAAGTTGGAGTTCGAATCTTGGGAATTAAATTACTGTTATGCTGTCTACCTAAAAGGCACTATTTGTAGCCCTGCCAACAAGTGACATTGATTTTAGACAAGTTTTATTGATGTGCAGTCAGACTTACTAATTTGTAGTATAAACAGTCTGACAGACAACAGGGCTATCATATTGCCCCGATAACTCTGCAGTTAATGTACATTTGATTCCTCTTACTTGACCCTAGATGCTATTTTAAATAAAGTGTGTTAAAACAAATGTCTACAAATTACACCTGCCTTAGGATTGGCTTTCTCATCAAGGTCAATGTACAAAAAAAATCTAACAAATCTTAATGTGGTATTTTTTTATTTTTATTTCAGAACTTGAAGAATCTCGTCAGAAATGTCCTCCATGCTGGACTCACTTTGCTCAGAGGTTCTTGATATGGGAGTGCTGCGATTCGTGGTTATATATCAAGAAAGGGGTGAAATTTGTAGTCATGGACCCTTTTACTGACCTGGCTATCACTATTTGCATTGTATTAAACACTTTATTCATGGCCTTGGAACATTATAAAATGACAGAAGAATTTGAAAAAATGTTGACAACTGGCAATTATGTAAGTACTGTGTAATAGTAAAAAATCTCTTACTTTGTGAAAAATAAAAGAAAGATGGGTATCATCTTTATTTCATTTGTTCCATCGGGGCTTGCATATAGTTGTAATGACTTAATAAAAAGTTGAGAATCTTCATTAAATAAATTATGTGAATATTCACTTCACTTATTCAATCTTGTGAAAAGCAAATTCCTGTTTTGTTTTATCTGCAGAGGAATTTGCTTTTCGCACAAGTGGATAATTGCAGTGAACATTTAACATTTACACAGTTTATTGAGTGAAGATTCAGTAACTAAAAGAGTAGTGAATGTTCACTTAACTACTGAATAAAGTGAAGCTGCTCACATTTTTAACATTGAATGATAAGTGAGGCTAAAGTCATTTTTTTCAAAGTATTTTTTTTAAATTGTATCTATAGCCAAATCTTTTTTTTTTATTTTTTACTTTTTTTTAGCTTAAATGGATTAGGATTATAAAGTCCACTGGAGGAGTTACCTATGTGCTGCAACGTAGATAGGGAAAAGCACACCTCATCATGCTGTACTGTTTTTTTTATGTGTATTTCTGAAACCTTGGAAGTAATTTATAAAAGTGTCTTTAAGAAAATGCCTCTCCATGTGCATATGTCCAAAACAAACATTTTGTAATTTTAATTCTGTTCTGAAATAGAATGAGATGCAGTTTGGTGGTTACTAATCTAATGAGAGACATTTTCATATGCGTAAAGTGCTTATTTAGGGAAAGTCTGGGTTACCTACAGGAAACACATTTTGTTGTACCCCTTTGCAGCCAATTAGCAGTCAAGTTTTCCTGATCTGAATCTAAGAAATGTTAAATTGGATTGGCTGCTATAGTCTGTTGCCCTTTTTTGACTATAATTGATCTTTGCCCAAAATGGCAGCCAAGAAAAGCTTTTCAGAGGGAAAATAGTGTTTAAAGTGATGCAATAAAAGAATGTCAATATTAATACCCATGCATCCCATGTAATGGTTGCACATGAAAGAGAAAATAAAATAAACTATACAAGTAAAATTAATCTATATTCAAGTTAACAAAGCCATTGCATTCTTGCGGAGGAGATAGGCAGGCAGACAGTTGGTGTAAGTGATCTCCTATGGGCTTACATAATAGAAAATAAATACAGATAATCAAACTTTCGCCAGTATAAGATACATGTCCAGACAAAGTGATTTTCATTTATTCATAGATATATACAATAAGAGAAACCTGAATTGACTGTGTGCAGGCATATTCTTGTACACAATACTAACGCAGTGCCAGGGAAGTTAGGATACAAGCCCCCTGGAGGCCCTGTGTTCCCAGAGGCTCTTGCTTGTTTACAGTAATAGTAAACTGCATTTAAAACATGGGCGATCGAAGGGCAGACTTGTTATTGACAATGCATTATCTAAATGAAGGAGAATAAAAAGCTTAGAAGAACACACCACTTAACTTGTTCCAGGCAACATTTCAAAAGTTCACATAGTGAGGAGTAGCTCTCAGGCAACAGAATGGCTCCGACAGCTATATTTAGACCTTGGAAGCATCTCTACTGTCCCCAGGGAGCTGCCATATCTGTGATGTTGCCTGGAATTACATCATATCCTGGCAGATGAACAGTCAGGCTAATACACATGAGAAATGCAAACCAATATTTGAACCCATTTGTGCCCTCATTTTAATAAGTCAATACTATATTCACCCAGACTCCTATGCAATGGTTTTAGGGTTAGAGGTTAAATACAGCAGTCAAAAAAGTTTTCTGCGTATTGTAGAATACGGTGAATGACGTGCTGCTTTTACTTTCTAAACCATATCAGGCCTGCACAGGTGATTAAGCATTTAATTTCTGGTTTGATTCTATCTTACACCCAGCACTTTTTTTCAGCGGGAACGTGGGGAAACGTGGGGGAATGCAGTTCCGGCACCTCCAGCATTGAATGTATCTAATGGCAAAAGGAGCTGGAGTGTGCTATAGGGTCCCTTGATGCTGGCTGTTGTAGGATTTATTGTTCCTTGGGGAGGGGCAATTGTTGCTGGGAGGGATCTACTATTTAGGAAGGGGTCTATTGTTGCTGGCTGATGGAGGATCTATTAATGCTGACTGTTGGGAGCTCTATTGTCGCTGATGGGGGTTTATTGTTCCTGGGGTGGATCTGTTGTTGGGGGGTATTTTGTTGCAGGGAGTCTATTGTTGCTGGAGGAATCTATTGTTGTTTTTGGGGGGATATTGTTGCTGGCTGCAGAGGATCTATTTTACTGCTTTTTATATTATCCTTAACAAATTCCATACAAATGACTTGGTTCTGTTTTTTATAAAAGGGGTGGTATTGGGAGGTGGATAAGGGGGAGGAACCAAGGGGCAGTGCTCAGAGGTGGATAGGGGGCAGAAACAAGGGCTGACTTGGAAGAAGGGAGTACCTGAACATATTCTCTGTGAAAAAAAGCCCTGCTTACATCCATATTCTAAATGTAATTACGCTCCTGGAGATATAAAAGAGACACATTAATATAGCTGTGTCTTCATTAATAAATCAAGAAAAAAGGGATGTATTGATAGGAGAAGAGAGAGAACAGATTGAGCAAGGAAATCTTATCAGTCTGCTGCTGCTCCTTCACTCTCCAGTCAGCAGGCTGGGAGTGGAAAAGACATTGATGTATTCCTTCTACAGTCTTCGATTGTAACAGAAGAAATAGAGCTGAGTAAATCTCAGGGATGAATGGAAATAAATGCAAATCTTTGGGCAGGTAAATACACTATATTGTCAAAAGTATTGGGATGCCTGCCTTTACACGCACCTGAAGTCTAATGGCTTCCCAGTCCTAGTCTGTAGGGTTCAATATTGAGTTGGTCCATTGTTTGCAGCTATAACAGCTTCAACTCTTCTGGGAAGACTGTCCACAAGGTTTAGGAGTGTGTCAATAGGAATGTTTGGCCATTCTTCCAGGAGTGCATTTGTGAGGTCAGGCACTGATCTTAGACGAGAAGGCCTGGCTTGGCTAATTCATCCCAAAGGTGTTCTATCAACTTGAGCTTCAGGCCAGTCAAGTTCACCCCAAACTCGCTCATCCATGTCTTTATGGACCTTGTTTGTGCACTGGTGTGCAGTCATGTTGGAACACGAAGAGACCATCCCCAAACTGTCCCCACAATTTGGGAGCATGAAATTGTCCAGATTTACTTGGTATGCTGATGCCTTAAGAGCTCCCTTCATTGGAATTAAGGGACCAAGTCCAACCCCTGAAAAACGACCCCACACCATAATCCCTCCTCCACCAAATGATTTCTACCAGTGCACAAAGCAAGGTCCATAAAGACTTGAATGAGCGGGTTTGGGGTGGAGGAATTTGAGAATCCGGACCTCAACCCGATAGAACACCTTTGGGATGAATTAGAGCACAGACTGCGAGCTAGGCCTTCTCGTTCACATCAGTGCCTGACCTAACAAATGCGCTTCTGGAAGAATGGTCAAACATTCCCATAGGCACACTCCTAAACCTTGTGGACAACCTTCCCAGAAGAGTTGAAGCTGTTATAGCTGCAAAGGGTGGGCCAGCTCAATATTTACCCTATGGACTAAGACTAGGATGCCATTAAGGTTCATGTGTGTGTAAAGGCAGGTGTCCCAATACTTTTGACAGTATAGTGTTTATGTATTTCATATTTGTATGTATAATGATTATGTAAGGTGAAACTTTAGTTTTCTGGCTTTGCTTTGTTTTTTGCATATGTTATTTGGAAGAAAGTAAAATTATGTTTTATCAGGTTTCATGAAATGTAGTGGTCAGTGAAGCCTGTATTAATTATTGTTCTGTCTGTGTAAGTGCTTTGCACCAACTAGCTATCACGAACTTTGCACATTGCAGTTACAAGAATTGACCCCTCTCACATCCACAAAATGTGTTGAGTGGAAACTGATCCTCATGTGTGGAACTGTAAGATTTTATGTAGACATTTTATAAGTTTGATAGTGATTGATCGAAGATCTTCCTTAATTTTCAGAACTGTGCACTTAGCACTACCATACAACACTTTGAAAGAGAATCTAAAATGTTTATACATATAGCTGTTCAATTTATACACCTATTTTGTACCTAAACTGAACTCATATTACATTCCAAGTTCATAAAAATTATCAAACAGATAATCATAAGCCATAAAACATTCAAATATGGTTTCTTATTTAAATAAAAACTGTTATTTTAAGAATATATTTACAGAATACTGTGTATTTTCCAACTGCAGGCAATTCACTTTGAGCTGATATTTATCCCATTTTAAGTTATAAAATAAAAATCTGAATGGTTGCAAGAGATAGACATTTCCTGTTTTTTTTTTTTTGTTTTTTGTTTTAGCCTGCATTTTTTTTCTAGACCTAAGTCCCATCAAAAAAGTTTTTATCTTTTCATGTAGAACAGAAAAAAAAACAGCCCTCGAAATGCTTCAAAGTTCAGACCTACTGCTCCTGATATGAAGCATGACAAAATCCAGCCAACAATGTGGAGAGATTGGTCATAACTGAGGGTACAAAATGGAGTGGAGGTGCTAAATGCAGAAATTAATCGCATGGTTGCAGTGTCATGTTCAATATTGATCTCTTAATTTTTGTGTTATCTTGCTTCTATTTCCACAGGTGTTCACTGGTATTTTTACTGCTGAAATGGTCCTTAAAATGATTGCCTTAGATCCCTATTACTATTTCCAGCAGGGATGGAATATTTTTGACAGCCTTATCGTAAATTTAAGTTTAATTGAGTTATGTCTCTCCAGCATGGGAAACTTGTCTGTCCTCCGTTCTTTCCGACTGGTAAGATTATATTTCCAGTTGCTTCTTGAAGAATTTATTCAAGGATATACATGTCTCTCTATCTTCAAAAAACCAATACCAATTAAAGCATTGCCTGTGCATTGCTCATTATCACATAGGGAGGGGTTTCCCAAAGTGGTAGTATATCTAAGTACTGCACACAAAAGATCACCTTCTTTGGGTGGCAAAAATCCTGTGCCTTGCAAGGATCATATACGTTAGCCCATTATCTGCTAGGGCTTCAAAATATAACTGTAAACATCATTGGAATAAAAAAAAAAAAAATGAAAGAAATATCTATTGGTCTTGGGGTTCAGGAACAACTGAATAAACAACCATTTTTTTTACAAGAGGTGTAATGTATATTGGTTAAAGTTTACAGCAATCTGAGATTGCAGGGAAATCCTCCTGCTTCAGACAAGCAGACTGGGATTATCCAAAGAAATATCAAGGTGAGAAGAAAGAGAAAGAATCACACAGGTCTAGTACAATTTAAAACTTTACATTTAATAAGTATAAAATCACTAGTCACACTCAAAAAGGGCTTTAAAGTTGTGCTTTCATGGCTCTCAGGAACAGTCTTGTAACCCAAAGTCCACCAGGTCCTGGTTGTGTTGTTATGAACCAACATAAGCAGATTTCACACCTTCCATTGTTGTGTTTTTTTAAAGACCTGCCCATGCATAGCTGGGCACATTTCATGTACAAACGCCACCACAGAAAAAATAAAGGCCTACCAAATTCCCCAGCTATCCCAGAGTCCATGGTGATTTGCAATATGCTAAACCTATACCACTAAAAAGACTGCAACAAATGATAAAAACTACCTTTATAGAAAAGGAAGGAAATATGCTAAACACCAAAACATAAGTTATATAATCTTTTAGGGCATTTATTGCATAGAAAAACATATAAAATTATCATTTTACCATGATTTAACAAACCCTATTAAAAGAAAAAAACATAATTCCTCCCCTCTGGCTCATACAAATTATGTTACTCCTAAAGTCAAAGGACACTTGATGAATATTCAAGACAGAATTTCAAAAGAACCTGGCCTCTTAAGCTTAAATATATAAACTGGATATAATGAATGTGGTCCCAAATGTCTGCATCTTATATGTGAGCCCAAAGAATATAAAAAGCTGAACTGCTAATAGTCCTATAATTCAGCCTACACAAGTTAAGCAGTTGTCCAGATATATTAATATGGATGGCGTTGATCTATAGATATTCCTTTGTAGGAGATATTAATTAAAGTCAATTTGGTGATCCAAACAACGATTTTAAACATGATATATGCCAAAAGTAGTGTTAAAGCTATTTTCAGGCCATAATGACAAGCTTCTTATCCTAAATTTCTGTCAAAGCTGACAATACTGTGGCTTAGCACTGATATTACAGCCTTCTTCAAGGTATTTCCATATACATAATTTATGATAGGGAAAATAAGACAATCCTTCTTTCGTATAGCAAAAATAGTGCAGTTGGATCACTGCAATATAAATAACAAGGATTCCACTTCCACAATTAAGGTAGATTATTTGGGGGCCCCTCTAAAGACTTTGCATCTTACCAGTATTAAATGCATTTCCCCAATTGCATTCAGTATTAAACTCCATCCATGTTCTATATCTGGCGAACTCCTAATTTTTGTGTGGGTGAATTATAGGACCATTAGCAGTTTGACTAATTAAAGTTATTTTCTTTGGACTGACATATAAGGAACATTTGGGACTATATTCATTTATAATCAGTTTATATTCCATATCTAAGCTTTAGGTGTCAGATCCATTTGAAGTTTTGTCTTGAATATTCATCAAGTATCTATTAGCTTTAGGAGTAACATCATTTGTATGTGGGAGGAATGGTGGTTTTTGCTTTTAATTGGGTTTGTTGAACCATGGTAAAAGGATAATTTTATATGCTGCCTTTGGAATAAATGGCCTAAAAGACTACCGACTGACTGCTTGATATTTAGTATAGTTTTTTACTTTTTATATAGTTAATTTTGAGATCTGTTACAGTCTCTTTAGTGGTGTAGGAGGATTTTTTGGTTTTGAACATATCATGTAAACTTAATGGCAGGGGGTTTAGTAGTAATGCTCCCAGGGCCAGATATTTACTTGTACCCTTCACATTGTGGCTAGCCTTAGTACACCACTAACGGGGAAACATGTCATAGTTGCACAAGAAAGAGACAACTTTACAACTCTTCACCAGTACACCTAGAACTTACAGATTAGGGAAAACGATCATACTAATTTGCTAGCAGTTTGTGTTTTAAGTGTATAAACTCAGTCAGTCGGCAGCCCAACTGTGTGTATGGCTGTGTGAAGCCCTGAACCACATACTATGTTACCTGAAATCTGGTCCTAATTTCTTTTCAAAATAACTCAGCAATGTTAACATCCATTAATTTGAGACTTCTTAGATACCAATTCTGTTATGTATCTGTACCATATATAACCCTAATACCTAAATGATTGCTATATTTTGGAAGTTGTGATAAAAATATATGACAGACTGGTATTATAAACATGTAATCAATATGTATCAATACAGTTATTTTAGGGTAAAAACAGAATGCTGAGGTTAACAAAGCTGATCTTGAGATTGTGGATGTAAACCTTCAGATATTTATTAAAATTTGAAAACCATGATAATAATGACATGTCTTAGCAGTTTACACACACATGTGTACTAAAACTATGCAATTCATTTTTATCTTTATTACAGCTCCGTGTTTTCAAACTGGCAAAATCATGGCCAACATTAAATACCCTCATCAAAATTATTGGCAATTCTGTTGGGGCTCTTGGGAACCTTACCCTTGTTTTAGCGATCATCGTCTTTATTTTTGCTGTTGTGGGAGTGCAACTTTTTGGACGGAACTACCTGGACTGTGTCTGCAAGATTAACGAGGATTGCAAGTTACCTCGATGGCACATGAGTGATTTCTTCCACTCATTTCTCATTGTGTTCCGGGTTTTGTGTGGAGAATGGATTGAGACCATGTGGGATTGTATGGAAGTTAGTGGTCAACCCTTGTGCATCCTTGTCTTCATGCTAGTCATGGTAATAGGAAATCTAGTGGTAAGTCACAGTGTCTTCACTTTTTTTTTTTTCGTTCTTTTATGGGTCTGCTTCTAGCTCTCCGCCATAGAAACCATGTTTGATATCTAGCAGCGCTGAGATCTATGTATTTTGCTGAATTTGTCCCATCATAGAAACCATGCTCTCTTCACCATAGAAGCCATGTTTGATATCTAGCAGCGCTGAGATCTATGTATTTTGCTGAATTTGTCCCATCATAGAAACCATGCTCTCTTCACCAGAGAAACCATGTTTGATATCTAGCAGCGCTGAGATCTTTCAAGCATTAAACAGCATTATTCAGGTGAAGATGGCTCTATGCATTTTGCTGAATTTGTCCTATAAATTTATGGTTTTGAATGCACAGTCAGCAATACAAATAATTTGGGAATGACCATCTACAACTGGGATAAATGATAAAATAAATGTTAGTTTCCAAAGTATGTTTTCGTTAACATAGCAGTTTGATATCAGCTCAATTATGACATATTACCCTGCTTTCCTTCAGTAAAGGCTTGCTGTATGCCACATGATAGTTATGTTGTTAGGTCCTTGTTTGATGTACATGCAACCTGCAATTGCTCTGCTAATCAGCTCAAGCCTAAGGCCTCATGCACACAGGATGTTTTTTGACTGTTTTTAGCAGCTGTAGTGTATGTAGATAGCAATGAGTGGAGAAAAGAGTGCTCACAGCATTAAACTTTTTAAGCTCATGCATTTTTGGGTGTGCAAATGTATGGATATGGTACAGTTCTGCTTCAAGCTTCATCTGTGAAGTATAGTTAACCTATAATAAATGTAGGGCTGCTTCCTCCATGAAAGTGTATGTAAACCCTAGCAATTAACTTCTCCTATTGGGTGTGACTGTAAATTTACATGCCACTACTTAGATGCAACAGCTCAGAATCCTGGCATCTGCCAAAGTCTGTCCCACTTGTCACATTTAATTAAATCAGGTAGTGGACCCACTACTGTATGATGAAAAATTAACTTCAATTAACTCCAAGCTTTTGGGCTAACAGTAGCTTGCACAGTGTCCTCTGAGGCCGCCGGCGGAGCACCAGAGAAACCAGTCAGGTTTGGGCTTGAGCCCTCACTGGAAATTGCTCTCTTAACTTTCTATGGACCTCTCTGGGTTCCGATAACTTCCACCCTTAAAATCGCAAAATAACATTATAAACTTTGTAAATACTATTTAGTTTGTATTTTGCTCTTTTTTTTATAACAGCAACATTTATTGAAAAGCCAATTATAACCATATATGAAGAAAAAAGAAGCAAATATGGAGTCGCAGCTCCGAAACAGTTATCTTTACAAAATAACATTTAACAAAGTTATGGCAACCAATATCAACACAAAGGTATTATGAGCTGTACTGATAAAACCTTAGATAGTTAAAGATGAGTACTAAAGCTCCAACATGCAAATAAATTTCACTAGTTGGCTATATAAAATTCCTAAGGTTTCTAATGCATGACCAAAGGTGATGCTTATCTAGCAGAATTAGGAATCAGAAAGGAAAGGTATGAAACAAGAAGAAAGATCAGAAGTCCTGATTAAAGAAGAATCGTGATGATTAAGCCTCAGTTCGAGTATGTTGTCTTTTCTCTATGTAGTTAGCAGATTCAGACCTGGTTGGTACAGGCTATATCAGACCAGTTTAGGTAAGTCAGCGGCTGTATCTAAATTCAAACCAGGGAGACCAGATTTTGTGGAAGCGCTCTGTGTTATCAGTGGACTGGGCAACAGTCTCCTCCATATCACAAATGTCAGTGATCCTGTACATCCAGTCTTTAATTGACAGAACCCGTGACGTTTTCCAAAAAAGCAGAATAATTGCCTTTGCTGCGTTAAGCAAATGTTTGGTCAAGGTGTTTTTGTACTTCTTGAAACATGATTTTGAGATGTGAAGCAAACAACAAGCTGCATCTAGATCTATGCAAGTCTCCGTGATTTGAACTATACCTTTTTTGACATGTATCTGGAGTCTGCGGAAACCAAGTGTGTAACTTTGCCGGGGTGGCATTCCAGTGTGTGAGAATCTTGTAGCCTGTTTCTTGAGTTCTAGTACTGAGTGAACATTTATGGGCAAAAATGCATGCCCTCTGCCATTGTTTACCTGAGATTGGAATCTCCAGGGCTGCCGACCAGCTCTCTCTGAATCTGTCATCATCCGGGCCATCCTGATTTCAAATCCAATTGTTTGAAAGTGAGGTTGCTTTATTGAGTGGTTCAAGGTGTGTTGTTGTCAGCCTTGAATTCCCCATACTATTGTTCATGAAGCAGTTATTGGCTAGAATGGGTTTATCTGAAGATGTGGAGTGTAAGAGATGGTTCTTGACTCCGGGCAAGAAGTCTGGGTTGTCCCAAAGTGGTGTGACAGGGCTTAAGGGTGTAGACAGGTTTGACTGACTGGCTAAGTGGTGAAAGATACCTAGTGTTGTACCAATCAGGGGATGTGATTTCAGATCACGGGGGTAGCTAGTCCAAGGTATTCAGGGGGAAAATCATAGAGGGATGGGGCTCGGATCATTTTCTGGTTGAACCCAATCTTTAATATTGCTGTGACAATGCCAGTCTATAGTTCTAGAGACATGGGAGGCCAAGTAATCATTTTTAAAGTCGGGAATGCCCATCCCTCCCCTTTCCAGTGGTCTGGCTATCATTTTGAATTTGATCCTGGGATGTTTATGTGTCCATATAAATTTGATTTGAATTGAAAACAGGGCTTTAAAAAAGCTCCGTGGTATCTTCACAGGTAAATTTCTTAGTAAGTATTTTCTCGGTAGGATAAAAATTTTACATATTGCAGCTCGGCCAAACCAGGAAAAGTGTCGGGGATGGCACTCTTGTAGGTCCCTCTCTATTATTTGAAGAAGGGGTATAAAATTACGTTCGAAAATTTGGGATGGTTGTGGGGTCAGCCAGACCCTTAGATACTTGAGAGCCGACTTCTCCCATTTGAAGGGGCAGTTGTCCTGAACCATTTTGAGGGAAGTATCTGGTATAGTAATATTCATTGCTTTGGATTTTGAGTAGTTAATTTGTAGATTGGAGACAAAACCGAAAAAGGTGAATTCCTTCATTAATGTGGGGAGCGTAGTGTGTGGGTTAGTTAAAAAGAACAGTAGGTCATCCGCATAGGCTGCCACCTTAAACTCCCTCCCTGCCACTCCAAATCCTTTTGTTGCGCCTTCGGCTATTATATTCCTTATGAATGGCTCTAGCATAAGAATAAACAGGAGGGGTGAAAGGGGGCAGCCTTGTGCTGTGCCATTATTTATTTTTATTCATTAATCTTTAGTCTGGCCAACGGGTTTGTGTGACGTGATCCAAGCCATCATATTTGTGCCCAAGCCAATGTATCTGCAGGTATCTAGCATATAGTCCCATGCCTCTCGATCGAAGGCCTTCTCCACATCCGTGGACAGGAGAAAGCCCTCAATCTTTCACGTTCTTGCTGCATAAATCAGGTTCAAGGCTTTAGTAACATTATCTTTGGCCTCTCTGCCCGGCATGAAACCCACCTGTTCGGGGCCAATCAAGTCATGTAGGAGAGGTTTCAATCTGTTAGCTAATATCTTTGTCAGTAACTTGACATCTAAATTCAGCAGGGAAATGGGTCTGAATCTTGTACATAGTGTTGGGTCTTTGTTTGGCTTGGATACAACCGTGATGTAAGCCGATAGAAAGGCAGGTGGCACTTCTCTGGGGGTTGATAAGGAGTTCAGAGCCCTCAACAGGTACTATGAGTATGGGGCGATCAATTCTTGGATCGCTTGGCTCAGTTCCAAGGCGTCAATGGGTTTCTCTAATTGATTTACCGCTTCCTGTGGAATTTTGGGGAGTTCGGAGTCTGCGAGGTATCTTTGAATAATATGTGCTCTGTCCCCTAGACTGTCTTTGGTCTTATGTTGGTTTGGGAGATTATAGAGATTATAGAGGTCGCTGTAGTATTTATGGAAATGTCGGTCAATTTGTTCCGTAACTATGTAAATTTCTCCCTGTTTATTCTTAATACCTAAAATGTTTTGTTTTGCATTTTTGTTTTTTAGGGCTCTTGCCAAAAATGTACCTGTTTTGTCTCCATGTTCGTAATAATTTTTTTCCTGCAAAATAGGAAACGTTTAGTTTTGGCCTCCCATATCTGCTGGAAAGACTTTCTGGTTTCTAATACTTCTAGGGCTGTATTTGCTGATAGTGAGTGTTTATGGAGGGTCTCTAATTTTAAAATTTTGTCTGTCAGATGTTTAATTTCGTTTTCTTTTTCCCTTTTGCGTTGTGCACCTATTTTCATCAATTCCCCCTTATCGAACACATATGTGCCTCCCAAATCATCATGTGGTCAATACCTTGGGTGGTGTTGTTCTCAAAGAATTCCTTTAATATTGTTGTAATTTGGGGCAATAGTGTGGGGTCAGTTAGCAGTGAAGCGTTCAGTCTCCATGTATTTGGTTTGACTGTGGGGTTTGTGAGGTTAATAGTTAGGGAGGTAGGTGCATGGTCTGAGATGAATTGAATTCCTATGTGTGCTGTGACAATGACTCCTAGGTCTCTCTGCGATGTGAATATATAGTTGATCCTAGAGTGGCGGTTATGTGGTATGGAGTAGAAGGTGTAGTCTTTTTCGTCTGGGTGGGTAAAATGGCATGTATCAATTAGTTGCATAGATTGTAATTAGAGTTGAGCGAACCTCTGGAAGTTCGGGTTCTGCTGGTCCAGCTGAACTTCGGGACAAAGTCCGGGTCCGGACGGAACCCGAACGATCGCACGGACACCGAACCCCATTGAAATCAAGGGGGGACCCGAACTTTTAGGCACAAAAATGGCTGTAACAAAGCCCTGGAAAGCCCTAGAGGGCTGCAAAAGGAAGGAAATGGGGGTAAGGGTGGGACAAGTGACCTACAAAGAAATGGGGACAGGGAAATAACTTTAAATATTTAAAAAAAAATAAAAACATAAAAAATGCAAAAATGGAGGTGAATGTGGATCATCTTCAAACTGTGTCTGAAAAGTATTAATTAACGGTAGAAGCCATATAACTGTTCTAAAATCATCTTCAAACTAGGGCAAGTGCCCTACAAAAAAATGGGGATAGGGAAAATAAATTAAAATCAAATCAAAAAATGGGAAGGGGGGTGGATGTGGAGTAGGAGCCTAGAGGTTGACTAGGCCGTGACCGTGGCAGTGTAGGTGGAAGTGGCGGTGGTAGAGGAGTAGGAGGAGGTAGCCAACATGGTAT
>BLSH010378674.1:267206-280023 GCA_018402905.1 Glandirana rugosa | reverse complement strand
TATTTTGTTGCTTGCGATGCTAGTACGAGTTACTACTCTAACAACCTCCTTAAACTCTAAAGTTTATGGCGACGAAACTCAACGTCTAGTTTGAGACGTCTCAAAGCAGCAGTATGTGAAATCTCAAATTACTCCCACAATCTGATCGTTGTGTACGATCCCACAATCTGATCGTTGTGTACGAACGTACGATCGTTGCATTAGACAGAGGTTAATCTGCAATCTCCAACTCTAAGCAGCAGTATTTGAAATCTCAAATTCCCCCAACAATCTGATCACTGAGCACGATCGTGGCGATCGTTGTTTTATGCAGAGTTTGATCTGCAACTCAAAGCAGCGGTATTTGAAATCTCAAATTCCTCCAACAATCTCATCATTGAGCATGATCGTAGCGTTCGTTGTTTTATGCAGAGTTTGATCTGCAACTCAAAGCAGCGGTATGTGAAATCTCATATTTCTGCTATCTGTCCTCAGAGCAACAGCACAGACAGCAGTAGTAAAGTAATCTATCGCAGGATCAGATCTTAAAATGTCTTAAAATGTCTCTATTCTCTCCCTCACGCCGTCAGCTTCCTTTCCCTACACTAACCCAAGAGCATGTGACTGCAGCACTACGTGACTCCAGCTTATAAAGAGGCTTTGTCACATGATGCACTGGCCAATCACAGCCATGCCATTAGTAGGCATGGCTGTGATGGCTTCTAAGGGCAAACCAGTGAAACGCTTGTTGATTGGCTGCCCTGCAGCTTCTCAACACGTGGAGTAAAATAGCAGAACCCCGGACTGAACCCGAACGATTTTTTAAATGTCCGGGTCCGGGTCCATGCCCCGGACACCCGAAAGTTCGGTACGGACCTGAACGTTACAGTCCGGGTTCGCTCAACACTATTTGTAATAGTAATTTAATCTCTTTTGAGAATTCTGTACGTCATGTAGGTTTTGCCAGAAGATGTGTTGGTTAAGGGATTAAGTGGAGCATTAAAGTCCCCTCCCAGTATTAGGCATCCCAAGCTAAATCCCTGTAGGTCATTTAGAATACGTTGACAGAAAGCTACGTGGGAGGTATTCAGAAAATATACATTTGCTAATGTAATTTTATTTTCATTTTTCATTTTATAGTCCTTTTAGTATATCTGTCTCAACTTTACGATTTTAACTAACATCCGTGGCTTTTAAGTACTCGCTTATTGCTTCAAATAATTTCTCAGGGAAAGGGAGTGGAGAATATAAAATAAAAAACAGTGCAGGGCTAGAGTGCAAAATTGTATAAAACACCCTATTGTGACAATGTAATCAAATTAAGGTGCAATGTGTATAAAATGCTAGAAAAAGTATTGCTACATACAGCTAATATAAAATCTTCGTTAGATAATAAATATAAACAAAGAGATATGTGCACAAATCGTGCTAAAGTGCAAAAAGTGCAAATAACAGTATCCTGTATATTAAAATCCAACTAAAAAGTCTCTGTGGTAGATTCAACAAAGAAAATGTCCATAGACATAAAAAATTGGATTGAAGATGCGTGTATGACAAGGTTCAATGCTTCATGAGCACCATAAATCAATAGTGTCCAGTGACCATCACCAACCATGAAGTGTGAATCCAGCACCGGGTTTATTAAACACTTACCATAAAGCGAGAAATTAGCACATGGAGTGGCAGGTAGCCTTTCAAATACAAAGAGTTATGGATCCTCATACAGATCTCCACCTTCACTCTTATGGTTCCAACAGTTGTGTATAACTTTCCACCATGTAGTTTAAAGTGGCATAGTGACCAGGATATTTCCAGCAGTAAGGATTTCAGTATGCTCAATCAAACCGTAAAAAAATAAGAAAAGTCTCCATAGTGTAAAACTGTGTAACATTTTTTAATAAAAAAAGGTTAAGAACACTTACATCAGCGAAGACAAAATAGGGCCCATTCAACATGTAGACAAGCTTGCAATGACCTGGGGGATGTAACCCAATGCGTTTCGTCCTCAAAGACCTTCTGGGGTGTCCCGCGCTGGGGTCATTGCATATATATATAGAAAAACTAGAAATTGAGATACACACCCACTTCCTTCTTAGCAGGAAGTCCGGTGCCGCCATTCAAAGATGGCGCAGTGGCGTGCGTACCACACCTCAATGCGAGATCCATAGGCTAATATAGTATGTTAAAATGGCGTCATTATGTGCATGCCACGCCACATTTTCAAAATGAATGACCATCCCACACGGACGTGCGCTCACCTGTCAATACACACACGTATCTATGCCAGTATCTTTAGGGAGAAAAAAATGGGGAAGGGAGGGGAAATGCCCCAAGCCACATACGTCAACCGAGGCGGGGAGGAGTTAAACTCCGCTGTCATCCCAGCACTTCAAATGTCGCATGTCAGAGGCGTCATCCCTGACTCCTCCCTCCTCTCCAATAGAAGCATCAACAGTTCAGCTATCCAATCGGCTTTACCCAGAAAAGACGCGGATACAAGCCGCGTCATAACCCAGCCATCCAATCAGCTCTCACCGGAAGTGACACAGACACAAGCCACGCCATAACCGGGTTGCGCCGCTTGCATTCCAAGATGGTCTGCATAGTCTTCTGTTATCCAATCGGCATCAACCGGACATGACGCAGATATACATCTCGTCCTCGTCGCCACTTGCATGTCAAGATGGTCCGCATAGCCCGATTCATCCGGATCATAGTTGGACATAGCTCGTGACCCCCAATTAGTAACAGCCGGCTGTATGAATTAATAAACTGTCAAGACATTATGTCTCAAATTGACTTATTGTTGAGCAGCTTGGGCTAATAGAAATAGACATTAAAAAGATGGGATTTATCCAAATTGTGAATGAGTTAAAATGTATGATGTAGGTATATTAACTTAAAAATAGTGCTGACCGCAGATTTATTTTTATTTTTAACCAGGAGTGCAATATTCATACATTTTACAAATGGAGTGGAGTATGTCTGTTCGCCGTTTTAGAAAAAAACACCTTATACCATTTCCCTCAGTCCTTTTGCCCTTTCTCCCCTTCCCCAAAAAAAATATATATATATATATATATATATATATATATATATATAATACAAAACCCTTCAGAACGGGGAAAAGGGGCACTGTAATAACTGAGTTGTTGGGCCCTATGTTCCTTTCCAGCGGGGTAAATGAGCTGTTTAGGAGTCTCCTGTCCATCTGTGCCCTTCAAGTCAAGGAGTGTGCAAGTGGAACAACTTCAGAATTTCCAATGTAGACTCCTATGGTGTTGGCATAATAGATGTATGGATTAAGCAGGATATTCCTGGTCGTCACCTTTAGTGTTTAATCACAGTTTAAACCTTCTTTTCTGAGAGTGGGGATAAGTGGCATATCTCATATCCTTGTCCGAGTTTTAGAAGATATAGTGTGGGTTAACTCCATGAACTGTTGTATATGAAGAGAAGTACAAGCCTGGTGGATGTTAAAGTCTAAGTTCAGTCAGCTTCTCTGGAAGAATGAGGTTATTTTAGGCAGATCGTGGGTAATGTTGTCAGGCATCTAATGTAGCTCTGGGCTGCTGTGCCCTATTGTTAGGGGTTCCTGCCTGTGAGCTTCCGGAGCGATTGTGTTTCATTTTCTTTGCCTGGCATTTTTCAGGCGAGTCAAAGGGAGATTTTGGGGGACTCCTCTCCAGTGGTGGAAAGAGAAATTCTTGATACCACTATGGGAGCTCTACTGTGCCCAGTCGTAGTGAGTTTCAGAACTCCGGTAGGTCCGCGTAGGTAGCGTAGGGAGAACTGTCGGCCATTATATTTCACCTGCAGGGCAAATGGAAACTTCCATGTGTAGCTCATATCTTTTTCTCTTAACCTATCAAGTTGTGGACATAGTGCTCTATGGTTTTTTAGCGTAATTTGTGATAGGTCTTGAAAAAGCATGATAGTTTCCCCATTAAAGACAATCTGATCATTGCAGCGTGCTTTGCGCATTATATCCTCTTTTAATGTGAAGTTTTGCAAACAGCAGATGATGTCACGTGGTGGCATATTATCTGGGCCTCTGGCTCTAAGCGCTCTGTGGGCTCTCACAAACTCGATCTCTGTGTCTTCCGGCCTTTCTAGCAGGGTGCTAAAGACCCTCTGTAAGGCTGGTATAATTTGTTTTTTTTCCACCGATTCGGGGATCCCCCGTACCCTGACATTGTTTCTTCGCCCCCTATTGCCCAAGTCTTCGAGGTGTCTATTCATTTCTATGAAATGACTGGAGTGTGATAGGGTTACTCGTTCTAGTCTGTGTATTGCTTTCTCCCTCTGCTGTGGCCTCCGCCGTGGCTATTTTCTCTGTCAGCACTAGCAGATTGGTTTTCAAGTCTCAAAGAAAGCTGACTTGATATCCGCTGTGAAACCTGACATGTCAGCGTATGTGAGTGGGAGGTCAGAGCGGGAGGGTCCCCTACCATTCTCGGTGGCAGACTGTGAGCCTTCGCTGAACTCGTCCTCCATGTGTAACAGCGCCATGTTGCCTCCAGGCATAGTACGCCAAGGTGCCGTGTGGTTCTTGAATAGATCCGATATGTTCCTCCCGCTGTATGTGGCTGAGGAGCGTCGGGATCTGGTACATGGTGTTTAGGAGCTCTTCTTGCTCATTGTATTGCGCCCAATGTGTAGGGGAAATGGGTATAAGGCTGTGAGACCTGCGGAGCTCCTTCACCTCGCTGCCATCCTAGCCGTGCACCAAGCCACGCCTCCAGTACTTTGCTCTTTATTTGCATATATGGTCTTAATTAGATTAGAATGCTTAAATGTTTCTTGGAATAGTGGAAGCATTATAATACAATGGGGTTGATTTACTAAAGGCAAATAGACTGTGCACTCTGCAAGTGCAGTTGCTCCAGAGCTTAGTAAATGAGGTGACATTTCACTTTGCAAAGAATACCCAATCGCATGCAAGGAAAATAAAAAGGCAAAACTGCCTTTTTTTGCTTGCAAATGATTCTATAATGAAAGTTATCAGCGCTTCCCTATATTTACTAACCTCTGGAGTAACTGCCCTTGTAGAGTGCAACTGTACTTGCCTTTAGTAAATCAACCTCAAGTTGGTAGATGCTGATGAACCCCAAAGTTTAGTGTTGAAATGTTCAAATATTAATTAATTAATTTATCTTTTGCTGATGTAGTACATATCAAAAAAAGCATTGGATAAAAGAAATAATTAGATTAGTAAGATGCAGTAAAATGCAATGAGCTGAGAAAAGGGGTTTTGGAAAAATGCACAAATGTACTCATAGAAAGAAAGAACAAGCCATGTTGCATAAAATGCACAATGTTTATGGGATGTTGGTAGGGTAAATCAACATTTGTATAAGTGTAAATACTTATACATTTTGTATAAAATGCAGTTCTCTTGATTCTGTTTGCTGGTTATTTTTCTTACTGTCTAATGGAGAAGTATTCATTTGTACCTAACTCCCCCCCTCCCTGATCAGAACCACCAATTTATAGGGTTCCAAGTGGGAAGAGTTTTCATGTGTCACCAGACAATTGCAAAAGGCATGTTGGAACTCTTTATTTGGGTTATAGAAGCATGCTATAGGTATGCCAAGAATACATATACAGTATAAAAACATAAAATAGATATTGTGAGAAAAAGGTAGAAAAAAAAAGGTAGAGAAAATAACAAATGTTCCACTAATGACACTGAAATTACTCTGAGGATCAGGATGCAGTGGCGGCTGGTGCCAAATGTTTCAGGGTGCTTGCGGCAAGTCCTAAGACCTAGGGAGTCCTAAGACTCCCTGGCCAATCATATTTCAGGATCCATTTCCTGATTGGCTGAGAGGAGAATCAGGAAGACAATAGTGCATATTAATTCGCTATTGTCACACAACTGGAATCCATGTGTCCGCCGCCCTGCATATCGATTAAGGGGCCGACACCCCTGCGCCCCTTAGGCGCGGTCAAATTCCGAACAAATTTTCTTTTCAAAATCAGAAATTTTGTGCGTTTTTTGATCCGATTGTGCCATAATTGATTTTTGAAATTCAGCCAATAAAGCCTTAAATTTCACCTCATGTTGCTATAGAAAATAATTTTCGTGGCCAGAGAACTTCTTTTCTTTCCGTGAATTTCCTTTTCTTGCACTCATGTGCATTCTTTTTCTATTACATTTCTTGCATGATTCTCCCATCATTGACTAGAAATTAGTTTGTTGTTCTAAAAATTTCCAACATGCCCGGTTACTCAAATTCGATTGCCGCATGAAAATCAGTTGTTGCTACAGTCTACTAATGGTGCAAAATTAGATCAAAAATTCTTAGAAACGATTTTCGAAAGAAAATTCTTTTAAAATTCTACCATGTATGGCCGGCCTTATGGATGGGCCGCCACTTTCAGGATGTATATAGGGTGTTTACAAGAGTTATGAGAATCAGTAAATAAACAAGTGTACATACTGTACCATACTTTGATGATTGAAACAATGGAACCAAGCAATACACTTACATTGTGATTGTGCCAAGCAGTGGTGGATAAATTGCAGCTTAATCTCAGGCTGTTTCCACTTCATCAATCCCCCCTAATTTAAAAAGATCATACATAGGGGTCATTGTACACAGCCATTTGTGTTTTGTTTCTGGGTTTTGTTGTGAAGTTTCTTTTACAAAGTACTCAGGAAGAGTGCTTGAATTTCTAATTGGACCTTATGAAGCTGTATACTGTTTACAAATCACATGATGACAAATAATATCAAACCAATATTTCCAGGTACAGGGAATATGTATAATATTGTGTATTCTCATTATATTAAATTAATCCTTTACTGAATACAAAGGCAGCCATTCCTCATACCCATCTGAATTAAAGTCTTAAGACTTGCAAACCATGGATTGGCTGATTGTAAACAGCACTGAAATGCTATTTTTTTTTTAAACATCATCATGCCCCCCTGGAGTCTTATGCCCTTCCCATTTTGCCCTTATTATAATCTGCTACTGATGCCAACACTCACAGGGAAGGTAGTTAGAAAGTTGAATCTTTCAGCATGGAAATTATAATGGTCCAAGTAGCAGACCGCACACCCATACTAGAACAGAAAAGGAAAAATGAAATACAAACTAGCAATGTGCTAAGAGTTTTTGAAAGGTTAGCCACAAATTAATATACACACACAGCGGGAAACAACAATCTTGAATGTCATCTGATGCAGGTATCTAAATACAACTGTGTCCAACAACAGGGATTCCATGATGCAGATGGAGTTGCAGCGGTGCACAGTGTGTTTTCCTGAAAGAAAGGTTAGAGGTACAAAAGTTGGAAGATTTTTATTCAAATTAATGAAGACCTGCATCTTTCCCTCCCATTCCATCATCATTCATTGTTGGAGTTCGCTTAGCACGTAAACCAGAGTTTTTTTTTTTTTTGGGTTACAGCACCACAGATTAATTATGTGTAGTGGTGTATATCTCATTACCTGCAGGAGGCTGCTTCTGGTAAATCTCCATTTGCCCCTGGTGGCTATTTTCCATAGCTTTTATAGGATCTCCATACTTTCAAAAGAAAGGGCCAGTTTACTGGACTGGACTGTGCCCTGTGGGAGTAAAGAATGCCCAGTCTTTGGTATTAGAGGGAGAAATAATTGCTATCAGTGGGAAGAATAGTGCTCCATTCATAGAAGGCAATGGATTGTGGGGCAATAATTGTAGGAGTTCTAAATAGACAGATGAGGGGTGGGAGAACACAGTAGCAGTGGCTGCTGTTTATCTTTATAGCGCCGGAAGACAGTCGCTCAAAGCAGTATCCGGTGGCTCTGAGGAAGCACAGCAGAGAAGATTTTTACCAGCGGTAGCTAATTTCAGGTAATTAGAGTTGGTTCGTGGGTTCGGCCAAACTTCGGAAAAAAGTCCGGGTTCGGTACCGAACTTGACCCGAACTTTACCCCGAATCCCATTGAATTCAATGGGGATCCAAACTTTTCGGCACAAAAATGACTGTAAAAGAGTCCTGGAAAGTGCTAGAGGGCTGCAAAATGATTTTAGAACAATAATCTGTCCCTTACAACAACAGCAGGAACCTGACCCTATAGAACTAGGAGATGATTTTAGAACAATAATCTGTCTCTCTAAGCAGTAGACTCTACCTATTCCAGTCAGATCTTTCTGTAATGCAGGATGAGATCTGCAATCTGTCCCTAAAAGCAGTAGTTAAAAAGTTTTACCCTCACTTCCCACTGTCTGCCTGACATTGCTTTACCAGACCAAAAGTGTCACAGATAGAAATAATAAATTATTTTCCTTAGTAAAATATGTGAAGACTTAAACCCCTGTCCGTATTTTATTCCTGTGTGTATCCTTGTTTCAGCTTTTTCCATACTACTCCTCTGTTCTTCACTGAAACTTTTGTCACCAGGACAGAAAGTCCAAAGGTGCTCCAAATAGCAGTAAAAACCTTGCAGGAGTTCTAAACCTTGCGTGCTCTATCCAAAACTAGAAACAAGTTTTTGGCCTGACATAAAATTTTGCTGTGTTTTTACTCCTCGTTTAATAATTTATTTACAATACCCATGACTCTTGGATCCAATGGATTTTTATAACACAATAGAAATAATGAGTCCTTAAATATAAAACCAACAGAGCTGCCAATCACAGCTGGTAAGCACATTGTAAATGAATAGAAAAGAAGGCTTACCTCTTGGGAGTTCCATTTTATCACACTTTTTTTGTAGATTAACTCCACCTGGCAGCTGGTAAATACAGATGGTTCTACTGCACTTAAGAAGGCCAGCGATCAATTTAATTATTTATTGCTTCCCACTAAACAAACCCCTATTGATAAGCCTGCTGGACGTACCAGTGAAAAGCCACATTATATTGGTAGCTTTTATAATGTGACTTCCTGCATTACCAATGTAAGCTTATCTGTTGACGAACACTCCTACATTTCTTCCCCCATACTTTACATTTATTTTATTCCTAAATTTGGCTTTAGCCACAATTCAAATTAATTTAGTTGCATGCAGAGCAGAAATTCATTTGCAGTTAATTAGAAAATTCAGATTAGCCCCCCACAAGGTACGTTGGATGACATCCTATTACTGCTGGGTTGTGTGTTTTCCTATATTAACATTGCTCACAATGGTATAGGGAGATCTTTTGTTAAGCTTAGAGCTCTAAAGATTTTTGTGCATGAAGGTTATTGGCATTTACTTTGGGAACTGTCTTTACAACTTTATTCCAATGTCACATGTAGTGATGCAAGCAACCTATATGCGATAATAGAGGGAATTTACTTTATTTTCTGGTGATATTACTCTTTGTAAGGACCTGGCCAAGTGAATAAGACCTAAGGAACAAGGCTGTTTTTTAATCCTATAGTATATCTATAACTGAAAATATTTTTTTTTTCAGTTTGGATAAAGAGTTTAGATCCATTTAGAGATGAAATCTCTCCAAAGTAATATAAATATTCCCTTAAACAGGTGTCACTATTGGAAGTTTCACCCTGATTTACTGTTCTGGTGGCAACTCAGAATCTTATAAATAGTAAAAATAAAAATTTATATACAATACAAAGGGGACTTCCTAAATAGTGTGCCACCGTCCATGAATTCAGAACAAACAAACAAAGTTGTGGGACACCCCATATGAATGGGACGTTTTCAATGGGCACACCACGAGATAGCCAGAATGAATTGTATAAAAAATATATAATATTTTATTTGTACATAGAAAAATACATATCTAACACAATATCTATACGCAAAAAAAGTAATACAGTAACAAGAAAAAAACGGGGAGAAAGGTAACAAGTGGGAGTCCCCCAAGTACCACGTGATGCAAATCCCACGTAGGGTCACATCCAGTGGCACGTCGAGGGGCCCCTACCAAAACACACTATACAATTAAATAAGATCCTTAAGCCAAAGTATGTTATACGCGAACAAGGAGTCAAAGCGTTTCGCTACAAGCTTCCTCAGGACTGCAGAACTATGGCTTTCAGTTGTGAGAACAACTAATCAAAGAGAAATAATATAATTAGCACAACACAAAAACAATAAAGATTGGGACTACTATATGTAGATTCATTTAGGCATTTATCTGTATATCATTTATCATATATGTTCAGTATACAGGCGCTTACATATAACTCCTCATGGCTCGGGACGGCAATCAGGGGGGGGCGAGCATAGGGGTCTATCAAAATCCAGACTTCAAGGGGGTATCTATCAGAAGTAAGGATAATGTTACATACATATGTTATAATATTCAAAGGTTTTGAAGGGAGCAAGAAAAGGGCACCTATAATTCAATATATAGATAGGGAGACATTCTTTACCTTTACTTTATACTATTAGTACATAGTGTACAGTTCCCTCGATGGGATTTGACCCTTCATTGAGTGTATAGTCATCTAGGATGGTAAAGAAAAAAACGTATATAAAGTGATAAAGCTTAAACTAGTGCCCAAAAGTCCCTACCCCTACTGGCCCAATAGGGTCCCATGAGACCTAATATATGAACAGAAAGAGACACGTACCCTTAAAAACAAGTAGAATTCTTAAAGACGGTGGGGAAGATAGGGACCAGACCAGGACCAAGGAAGGATAGTGATAGACAGCGGTGCTCCTAGTTGTTGATCAAATGTACCCCAAAACGAAGAAGGGGGACTAGGAGAGCAAGGGGGGAGCTGTATAGCATGCCATACGATAGTCCCAAACCGAGATAAGACAAAAAGCCCAATGGATGTTACTGAAAAAAGTAAGGATAACAACCAAATTAATCAGACACAAGGGCATATTGTTTGAGTAATGGCGCCAGCAAACCGCATGTCTCTTACCTTCCTATATCAATTCCTGTTACATTCCACCGTCACTTCCGGGTCATCCCAAAGTCTGGACTATTTAAACTCCCACCTGGTCATGTGGTATGGTTACCAGCCAATCGGCTGTACACCACCGCCTTCCTATATCACTTCCTGTTACATTCCACCATCACTTCCGGGTCATCCCAAAGTCTGGACTCTTTACACTTCTTGTTATATTCCACCATCACTTCCGGGTCATCCCAAAGTCTGGACTCTTTACACTTCCTGTTATATTCCACCATCACTTCCGGGTCATCCCAAAGTCTGGACTCTTTAAACCCCCACCTGGTCATGTGGTATGGTTACCAGCCAATCGGCTGTACACCACCGCCACATTGGCAAAATCACATGACCAGGCGTGTGTCCCTACATATAGCCAGCGATGCCAAAAGGAAGCGCAATGTATGCAACGGGGGGAGGGGCCCTGGTGCGACCAAACCCATCCCAAAATCGGATGAAATCCGAAAAAGGGGGAGGCCCAACTTGTCCTGCTCCTAAGCACACCACGAACGAAGGACTGGAAAAATTTCTATAGTGGGGAAAGAGATGGAAACAAAATCCTTAGGCTCCATGCACAATGGACGCACACTGGATGCGCTCTGGGCTCTCTGGGCGTCGGATTTTAGTGGCAGGAGACGCTGCTTAGAAAACATTCTTTAACCACTTGCCAACCGCCAACCGCAGGTTGACGGCGACAAGGTGGTTTGATATTGCAAACCGCCGTCGTATGGCTGCGAGATCATGCACTGTGAGCGCGCGCGCACCAACTGTGTCCGGGGGGGCCAAGGAGCGGGTGTGGCGGACTCGATGCCCCCCTGGAGTGAAAGAACGGAGGTCCATGTATGTAAACACGGATCTCCGTTCTGTGAGAGGGGGAAGGGCTGTGATCACAGCCTTCCTCTATATGGAAGCTGTGATCACTTCCCTTCCCCTGCTAGGGCAGCCCACACACAGTTAGAACACGCCCAGGGAACACAGTTAACCCTTAGAGCGCCCCCCAGGTTAACCCCTTCACTGCCAATGGCATTTACACAGTAATCAGTGCATTTTTATAGCACTGATCGCTGTATATATGCCAATGGTCCAAAAAAAGTGTCAAAATGGTCCGACATGTCCGCCCCAATATCGCAGTACCGCTAAAAATCGCAGATCGCCGCCATTACTTGTAAAAAAAATAAAAACCCCAAAAATTAATTCTCATCATCCGTAAACGCGGCAACTTTTGCACAAACTAATCAATAAACGCCTATTGCAATTTTTTTTATCACAAATATGAGGAAGAATATAAAATTGGCCAAAACCGTTGAAAAAAATGTTTTTTTATATTTTTTTTTTGGATTTGTATTTTAGCAAAATGTAAGAAATTTGGTTTTTTTTGCAAAATTGTCGCTCTTCTTTTGTTTATAGCGGCAATCAGAAATGACGCAGCGGTGATCAAATTCCACCAAAAGAAAGCTGTATTTGTGGGAAAAAAAGGACGCAAATTTTGTTTGGGTACAACGTCGCACGACCGCGCAATTGTCAGTTAAAGCGACGCAGTGCCGAATCGCAAAAAGTGCTCTGGTCCTAAAGTGTGAAATCCTTCCGGGGCTGAAGTGGTTAAGCAGCGTTTTGTAAGCAGCGTTTATCAGCGTTTATCGGCATCAGCATTTTTGAACGTTTTTTTTTTAACTACATTAGCTTCCATTGACTACAAAAAATGCAGTACGCCGATAAACGGCTGTGTAGCGCCGTTAATGAGTATTTATCTGCATTTATCGGTGTCCAGCATTTTTTGTGGTCAGAAAAACGACTCCTGGACGCAAATTCGTGGCTTTCAGAAAACAGCCCAAAAACACCACTGCTGTTAACCACCTCAGGACCGCCCACCGTCAAATGACGGCGGAGCGGTCCTGCTCTTCCAGCGGGTGGACGTCATATGACGTCCTCCCTTTAAGCCGGGATTGCGCGCGATCGGGCGCGCGCATCCCGGCTCTGTCGGTGTCGG
>BLSH010378674.1:205785-232173 GCA_018402905.1 Glandirana rugosa | reverse complement strand
CCGCATAACATTTTTATGCGGCCGTTCCACCTGAGGGGTAGGATTGTCCTGCATTATATTGCAGGACGCCATGCCCGCAGAGCGGCGAATACCGCAGGACGTTATATTACGTCCTGTTAGGATGGGGAGTCCACCTTGCCGGCGTATTTTTACAATACGCCGGTAAGGAAGTGGTTAAAGAGAATGGATTTCAGGGATTGTATAAAGGTGGATAGATTAAGAGGCAGTCGGACAGATTGGGATAGGGAGTTCCAAAGGATGGGAGAAGCTTAGGAGAAGTCCTGGAGGCAAGCATGAGAGGGGGTGACTGGGAGGGAAGGGAGCTGGAGAGCAGAAGGTCATGGGAGGACTGAAGAGACAGGTTTGGTTGATATTTTGAGAACAGGCTAGTGATGGAAGGGAAAAGTTAAAGTGGAACTAAACTCTCCCTACTCCTACATTGTTATTATCACTTACCTTAAGGGTTGTGGTGCTCTTCCAAGTACTTATTCCCCCATAGATTGAATCCATTGTTGTCCCTCTGTGATATGCTGTTTGGGTACCACACAGTGGGTCATGCGCTGCTATCTTGGTCCTCTTCAGCTGGCTGCCTCTTCTAGGTATAGACAGCCAGCTTTGATGACCTGCCCCTGTCCTCCTTCCAAACCAGCCCCCCCCAGCTGCTCTGTGTGTCAATCCTGCAGCCTCCTGGGAAATGTGATGTAAGTATCCCAGGAGGCTGCAGAACCAAGTACAGCGGCTATTTCTCTGCAGCCACTGCATCCCAAACAACATGAATGGGACTGCCTGTACACAGTTGCATGGAACACCTGTGTATTCTGTGTGGGAAAGCATGTCCCTTCACAGGGATGTAGGCTTAAAGTGTCATTAAACCCACATCATAAAAAACTATCAATATATGGTGCATTACATGCTGTTCATAATCACTCAGTCACTATTAGATTTGTTTTCTGTATTCTGCAAAAAAACATGTTGGTCCTGCTGCTCTCTATCTCCCCATTTTGTCCAAGTCCCCAATGTAGCTAAGGATTTTACAGAGCAGTGTTGGCAGCTCTGCACATGCTCAGTTTCCAGTGAGTTTCTGTGCTGGGCATATCCTCCCTATCACATCTGAGCGGCCCATGTGACTATAGAGTTACATATGTGGGCGTATACACTTTGGTAAATGACAACTCACTCCCTCCCTCCTCATCCATGCCCACTAACCAGCTAAACACAATGGGAGTAGATCAATGGAGGCTACACCTATCTCTTATTCGAAGACACAGGCTGGAGGGGTGTGACAGAGTCTGTGACTGGCAGAAATCCACCCACACCATGATATTGCCAAAAAATAAATAAGATTTGATTTCAAATATATATTTGTATGACAATTAAAAACAGTTTATTGATATTAATTATTTATTTTTACTCTGTATTCCAAAGGCTGTTTTTTCTTTTTTTTTTGAACATGTGACCAGCAGCAGAGGACTAGAAGCTCCTCCTGCTTACGTTTCCCTGCAGACAGGTTGGGAAAGATCTGGGCCATGTGACAGCTGTATGTTGATTAGGAACAAGGTACTTGTATGGTTTTTTTTTTAATTAAAATAATTACAGTGCCATCATCCATATACAGAAATAGAAGGGACAATGGAAATTCAAGGAGTTGTAAAGTCTTGAGGTTTTTCACCTTAATGCATTCTATGCATTAAAGCGGAGTTCCACCAAAAAGTGGAATTTCCGCTTTAAAGGAAGGTGACCCCCTGACATGTCACAATTGGCATGTCATTTGTTTGGGAGGGGACCGGGGACCCTGTTTTCACAGGGTCCCAGGTCCACTTCCTCTCCTAGAGCCGAGGCTCCGGAAGGAAGTTCACCTTCCCCCTTTCCCTCTCGGCAATCTTCTGGGACACATCACAGGTCCCAGAAGATACGCCAGCCATTCACAAGGCGAAGCGTGACTCACGCATGCGCAGTGCGTGCCCGGCTTTGAAGCCAAAGCTCGATGCCCACACTTGTGATGCCGGCGCCGCCAAGGGGAGGGGGAGAAGAGTGAGCCCTCGGGCGACCGCATCGTTGGAGCGAGGGACAGGTGAGTGTCCGATTGTTAAAAGTCAGCAGCTACACTTTTCGTAGCTGCTGACTTTTAAATGGGTGAAACTCCACTTTAAGGTGAAAAACCTTCTGTGCTGCAGCTCCCCACCAGAGCCCCCCTAATTCTTACCTGAACCCGATCGTTCCAGCGACGAGTACAAGCCCAGCAGTTCCAGCCGCTGTCTCGAGTCCTCTTTGGATAGATTGATAGCAGCAGGAGCCATTGGCTCCCGCTGCTGTCAATCAAATCCAGTGACACCGGAGCCTGGGGCCGGGCCTAGTCCTGCTGTTTGTGTCAATGGACGCAGCAGCAGGACTCAGGAGCCCCCATGGAAATTGGCTCTCCGTGTGGGTATTCACTGAAGTGGAGGAGCCAGGAGTGCCGCCAGGGGACCCCAGAAGAAGAGGATCGGGGCCGCTTTGTGTAAAACCCTGGCACAGAGCAGATAAGTATAACATGTTTGTTATTTAAAAAAAAAATAACCTTTACAATCACTTTAACTGGTTCCCGACTGGCTCACGTACATTTACTGCTGCACTGTGGCTCTATTCCACAAATCGTCATCTATAAACAGCGCCTCGCGCGCGTGCAGCTAGCGGGCGGGAGCGCGCCACCGGCGGTGCGCTCTCATGCCCACCCCACTCTGCAGCATACCCGATGTCTGGCAGCAAGCCGCGATGACCTGGCAGAGAGAAAGAACGGGGGTCAGTGGGCATTTAAAAGATCTACTAATCCCTGTCACTGGGATCAGTTAAATCTGTTATGCCCCTGGCAGCCCAGCACCCATACAGTTAGAACACGTCCAGGGAACACAGTTAACCCCATCACTGCCCCCTGCAGGTTAACCCCTTCCCTGCCAATGACATTTATAAAGTAATCAGTGGATATTTAAATTTCTGATCGCTGTATAAATGTCATTAGTCCCCAAAAAGTGTCAACAATGTCTGACATGTCCGCCCCAATATCAAAGTCCCTATAAAAATCGCAGATCGCCACCATTACCAGTAAAAAAAAAAATGGTAAAAACGCCAGAAATGAATTCTCATGGTTGGTAAACCCGGCAACTTGTGCGCAAACCAATCAATAAACGCTGACTTCGATTTTTTTTTTACCAAAAATATGAGGAAGAATATAAATCGGCCAAAACCGATGAATAAATTTGTTTTTTTTAAATATTTTTTTGGATTTGTATTTTAGCAAAAAGTAAGAAATTGTTTTTTTTTTTTTAAATTGTTGTTCTTTTTTTGGTTATAGCGGTGATCAGAAATGACGCAGAGGTGATCAAATTCCACCAAAAGAAAGCTCTATTTGTGGGGAAAAAAGGACGCAAATTTAGTTTGGGTGCAACGTTGCATGACCTCACAATTGTTAGTTAAAGCAACACAGTGCCGAATCACAAAAAGTGCTCTGGTCCTAACATGAGAAATGCTTCCGGGGCTGAAGTGGTTAAACTTTGTGTGTTTAGTATCACTTTAAAATATAATTTTGTGAATGAGGCTTTACAATAGCAATGTGTGAACTAAGCTTCATTAGTATAAGTAGCCACTGAATTTCCTGATTATCAGCTCTTTCTGCTAAACTTATGCTAGCCATACACATTTAGATTTCTCTTGTTTAGCCCATGGGCTGAACGAGAAAAAATCATTCAATGTCTCCATCCACGGTGTTGGATAATGTGAGGAAGGGGTGGGAGGTAGAGAACTTATGGCATTCTTTTATTGCTATATGTGTCCCCATTGGAGAAATTTCTCCTCACTCCTTTCTTGAAGCAAGAGTCATATGCCCAGGGCCATCTTTAATATTGATTGGACCCTGGGCAAACATTTTTTTGGGCAATCTCCTTCCATGTAGTTTCGCTCTCCACCTGCTCTGAGACACACAGAAAATAGTAGTTAACCGAATCAGATCAGGCAGAGATTGCAATTGGTTGCAAGAGGTTGCTGGACATCCTTGCCACACACCAATTAGTTAGTGCACAGGCTGATGGTAGGCTTAATTACTACAGTTGTAGGCAGGACTTTCAAGCATTTACCTCTTCAGGGGGCAGCATTCAGCAAAAGTGATGGTGGTTATGACCACAGGGGGGGGGCACGATATACATATGAATGCCGCCTCTATTTACATATCAATGCCATCGGTCCGCGGCTATTTACATGTTAATGCCACCGCTATTTGCATATCAATGCAGGAAATGTACATGTAAACACAGGCTCTGCAGGTGAGTCATATGTGCACAGCAACAGGGCAGAGCTGGGCAGCATTAGTAACAGAACTTCACACTGAGATATTGGGACCCAGCATGGGACTAAAACTTCCAGGGACAAGGGAATTTAAACTGGGATAGTTGGCAAGTATGAGGCAGCTGCTTTGGGCCCCACAACAATGATGGGGCCTAGGGCAGCTGCCCCTTTTGCCCTGCCTTAAAGACGGCCCTGCATATGCCATTAGTAATCCTTTCCCTACACTGCTACTAAAAATGTTTTTATACTGGTCTGTGTTGGAGAGATATCACCTAATTTCCAACATTCATTCGACAAATTGTAATAGGAAATCCATCCAACGGATATACTCACATCATAGTACTAAACGTCTAACAAATCTGTAACCCTTCCTTATTCCATAAAAATAAAAAAATGTAAAAAAAAGGGAAAATAGGAAGAGCAATTGCTACACTAGTTCCATCTGTTCTAGTAAACTGTGAGCTTGCACTCATACCTGATATTTACCAAGTGCACTTATATATCTAAAAACCAAAACCCATATATTTACAATACAGTACAATACAGTTCACAAACTTAATTTGTGAAATCACTCTGGTTGGTCGCGAACTGAATTGGTTGTGAACCGAGGCAAATATTCCCATAGGGTTCAATCTAAATCAGGTTAATCCGTTCTGAACTTTGTTTATATATGCAGTAAAATTATGAAATGTATGTACGAAAAAAGGATTTTAAACATGTATTACATAAGGTCTTTTACCTTAAGCTTACCTCTTTCATGTGTACATCTAAAAACCAAAATATAAAAACCTAAAGCTCCTCTTTAATCCTTGTTGGAAACAATCCCAAACCCCAATTTAAATGACTAATCTAGGGGCCAGAAAACAGCACTGTGCATCCAGGAAAAGATCATCTGAGGGAATGATAAAGTTGTAGAATTCATACAGGGCCGGCTCTACCATTAGGTGGAGTAGGCGGCCGCCTAGGGCGCACTGCTGCCTAGGGGCACCTGGCCACTGTTGATCTGTCACTGACTGCTCTGCATTGATTCATGTAAAAACTGACACTGTCTGACTGAGATAATGAGATTATATTATCACATGCCATTTGTAAATGTATATAGAAATAGTGACTGATCTACCAAATACCCCCCCTCCGCCCCCACCCCCCGTGAGGCTGTATTTTATGGGCACAGGTGAAGCTGTATTTGATGGGCACAGGTGAAGTTGTATTTGATGGGCACAGGTGAGGCTGTATTTGATGGGCACAAGTGAGGCTGTATTGATTGACGCTGGTCAAGCTGTATATGATGGGCACAGATGAGGCTGTATTGATTGGCACTGGTGAAGCTGTATTTGATGGGCGCTGGTGAGGCTGCATTTGATTGGTGCTGATCAGGCTGCAATTCATTGGCGCTGATCAGGCTGGGCAGGGGAAAAGGGTGGAGTCAGGGGTGGAGCCAATGGGGGGGCGGCAAAATGAGGTTTCGCCTAGGGTGTCAAAAATCCTTGCACCAGCCCTGAATTCATATGAACAGTTTTTCCATGATTCTCCATCCTCATGGTAGTCAGGGGGCAGAAATGGACTGGTTATCTAAGACTCTCATCTTGCACTGCTCTTCTCAATATGAACGTGTCAGAGCAGGGAAGGTGGCCGCGGCTCGTGTTCCTGAACCAAAGCAAATTTTTGTGAACTCTTCAGTTCGCGAACCGAGTTATTTGTGAACAGAAGCTTTCATGAACCGAGGTATCACTGTACTTGGTGGTAGTTATACTGAAATGAGGGAAAATTCATAATAAAATAAAGGTGAATCTTTATAGGACAGTTCTTAGAGATGTGAGTTTCTTTTTATCTAATGTGTCATAATTAGATCATATAAGGTCAGATATATGTGTCTCACTCCTCTGTAATGGGTGTGCTCAGCTGTAAGGAATCACTTGAAAGCCTTTTGTAGTACCTTTGTTCTTTTGGGTCAGCCTGCTTGTCACACAGATAGTAAAAGTACATGGATGGGTTTGAAATTTGGAGTTGAAGGTTTTTTAAATGTTATGTTAGTTTTCAATATATAATATTTCAGCAAGGGGGCTGAAAAAGAAAAAAACTTGCATTTGCAGAAGGAGGTCAGTGTAGGCAACCCACATACTCTTTTCAGCAAAGGCTTCATCTAACGCTCAACCTAACAGTTAGCAGTAAGACTTAGATGGATGAGAGAGCTTCACATTTTTAAATCAATTTCACATGCTTCTGCAATCACTTTCAAAATGTGCTGCTCCTTAGTATATTACATCTTCAAATTCCTATGAAAGAATTTGTCCCCTCAGTGCTGGTTTGATAACCTCCTTTAGGCTCCATTCACGCTTGTGTGAATTGTCATGCAGCTTTGGACATCAAAGTCACATGACAAGTTTTCCCCATGTTTTCCAATGATAACCATTCATATATATGCGACTTAAAGTTGCAGCGACTTCAACGTAGTTCATTCACTACTTTGGTCCGTCTTTCATGCAACTTGAGGGCCATAGACTTCAATTCTAACCCTCAAACATTGCATGAAAGTCATACCTGAATGTTATAAAAGCTGTGCAACAGTTGTCCATTATCACTGGTCAAAGCCAAAGTCGTATCCAAGTCTCACCCATCCAAAGTTGGGTCAAAGGTACATCAAAGTTGCACTCCATGTCGGCGCAACTTTGGAGTCCTACAAGTGTAAATGGAGCCTAAGGGTGGCTTGTTTTCCTTACTGGGTCCCATGAAGCTTCGTGTTCATGCATTTATGCCTTCTCCCTTTATCAAGAATAAAGAGTCATATGCATACACTTACTGTATGCACAGGCAGCCAAGACGAAAAAAATACAGGAGATCCGTCTTGAGGCGCAGAGGTGGTTCTTGTTTTTGCTGTCCTTTCAGGCAACCTGTGTGTGCGTCAGTGCAGGCAGTGCCCAAACATTGAAATGGCACTTTTACTGATGGGACATGTAGTCCTGAGGGGGGAGGGTGGCTCAGATTTCTGTAATTCATAAGACAAAATTACAAATCCTTTGCCATATATGGCAAGAGATTTGGCTTATTTTCCTGGAGTTCTTCAACAATGTCCACCCCTGTATTTATGAGTACATTATTATTTTAGTTAAAGTGTGTATTCTTGTATTTACTATATTTTTACATCTTCACAGGTCCTGAACCTCTTCTTGGCTCTCCTGCTTAGCTCGTTCAGCGCAGATAACTTAAGTGCACCGGATGAGGATGGTGAAATGAACAACCTTCAGATAGCGATTGCAAGGATTCAGAGGGCTATTTCCTTTGCCAAACAAACTGTTATTGATTTTTTCCGCAACTTATTTACCAAGCCCAAAAAACCTGGGGACACATTCATTACCAACCTTTCGAGGAAGAACCGGAACATCAACAATATCAATCTGCACAACCACATCAACATGAGCAGCACAGGGAAAGAAAAGGATTATAGGGAAGGGAATAATACTAATGGAGGCATTGCAAAAAATGGGGAAAAGTATGTTGTTAGTGAAAGTGATGATTACATGGCCAACCCTCGCCTCTCAGTGTGTGTTCCCATTGCTCTGGGCGAATCTGATGGAGAATATCACGAAGAAGATGAACAGAGCATTTTCACAGATGTTGAGATCAGTAAAGAGGTAAGCTCCCGTCTACATGATATTTTATGGAATGTTGAGTATATGTGTCTTTGAAATGTCTGCTCCGAATTTATTATTTAAGGTCTTAATCCACACAATGGTAAAACACCATCTGAATTTGTTGTGACCCAAGCAATAAGACCTAACTGATGGATTTTCAGTTCCACTTGAACATTGGATGCAATAAAGAGCCTGCCTGTACACAGTTTTTTAAATGAGAAGTATAGACAAAACTTTTTTTGTTCTGCACTCCTGTGACCCATTTTCAGGAGACAGTGGGCTAAAGTCTGCTGTCGGCTGACATCACTGGTACAGTCCACGCTCTCAAGAGATCCTGACCATATGGCTCAGCCTTTTGGCGATCCATTGAGAGCTAGAGCCAGCCCCTCCCACCCCATCCATAGCCCAGTGCTCAGGGTGGGGGGGGGGGCAGCAGTGAGCTGGAGACTGACAGTCCTGACTCTTTGCTTAGAGCGGAGGGGGGAACTGAGCAGTCAGCTGTGTTTGATCACTCAGTTCTCACTTCAGAGGCAGCAGATGAGTATAAATGTTTTTTTTCTTCTTTTTTATAGTCCATGCTTCTCTTTTAATATTAGGCTTTTTGTCCCGCTTTAAGAGGAGTTCTCACTTTTCTTGTTGGACTTTTTTATGCGATTGTGGGCTCCGTGGTATCTTACCGCAGCCGTGTATATGGTAAGATACTGCATAGCATTTTTCAAAAAGTTTTTTAGCATTCACTTATATATGCTACTAAAATACTGCATTAGTTATTTTATGAAGTCATGCTGTATTTTAGTAGTGAGAACCTTACCACTGGTGTCCTTACCACAGGCTGTCACTAGCCGGTTGTTAAGGAGTGGGTGGCCAACCTTGTCCCTAACAACCAATGAGTTATCAGCAGGGTTTCCAGTAAAAAAGATGGTATTCCCCTAGGGTAGTGAGGACATACTACCCTAGGGGAATACCATCTTTTTACTGGAACACACTTGTATGGTCTTGTATCATGAATGTGCAATATACAACAATATGATGTACAGGGGGGCCATTTATATGGATACACTTTAATAAAATGGGAATGGTTGGTGATATTAACTTCCTGTTTGTGGCACATTAGTATATGTTTATATGTGTATATACATTCGTATATGTGAGGGGGGAAACTTTTCAAGATGGGTGGTGACCATGGTGGCCATTTTGAAGTTGGCCATTTTGAATCCAACTTTTGTTTTTTCAATAGGAAGAGGGTCATGTGACACATCAAACTTATTGGGGATTTCACAAGAAAAACATAGGTGTGCTTGGTTTTAACATAACGTTATTCTTTCATGAGTTATTTATAAGTTTCTGACCACTTATAAAATGTGTTCAATGTGCTGCCCATTGTGTTGTATTGTCAATGCAACCCTCTTCTCCCACTCTTCACACACTGATAGCAACACCGCAGGAGAAATGCTAGCACAGGCTTCCAGTATCCATAGTTTCAGGTGCTGCACATCTCGTATCTTAAGGTGTATCCATATAAATGGCCCACCCTGTATATATTTGCAAATGTTTACATTATGTGATTCATATTTTAAAGATTCTTTTGTACACAATAAAATATGTTTTTTATGAAAAATTACAATTCCAAATCACTATTTCATTGCCTTAAAAATCCCTTTGCTATTTGAGTTTTTTTTTTCCTTTTTTAAGGTGGGGAGTCATCCACATGGGGGGATTTCAGATTCCGATATACCCCCCCGCCTGCAGACCCCCACAACCACCGTCCAAGCCTTTGTCCCCATCAACATGGGCTCTGGCCCTCCCCAAAACACTCCCTAATGTTCAGGGCATGGTTCAGGAGGGGGGTGATTGTTCTTCCCCTCCCTTTCCTGAGCTTCCAGACTGCATGCTTGTATAAGGGACTGGTATGGATTATGGGGGGGGGGGGGCGGCACGCCATTTAAAAAAAGAATGTTGGTCTTCAAAATCAAAATTCAAAATTGAAATACCGCATAAAAGCAGTAGTGAATTGACATTTTCAGGATCACACCTAAAGACACCTAAATACCGCATGCAATCTGGTTCTGTGAATAGCGCCCATTGTTTAAAATACAACAGGAGATGCTAGAAGATACAAAGGTGGGCAGAAACACCAAAACAGTCTGAGTGGACAGGAACAAAGACAAGAACAGAGGTAGGCAGATCTCACTGTTGGAGTTTCCAAGACTAGAGATGAGCTTTGAAGTCCTCCAAACTCATCTCTACCAGAACTCTGAACTTGTGCTCTTTATTTGTACTTTAATGAGCAGACGGCCAGGTCCTTCTTACCTTGCAGCTCATGTAAACCAAGAGACAGGCTATGGGGCAGGAATGAGTCCGGCTAGAGATGAGTTCAGAGGACACCCAAGCTAATTATTATTTATTATTATTATACAGGATTTATATAGCGCCAGCAGTTTGCGCAGCGCTTTACAAAAATGAAGGCGGACAGTACAGTTACATCACAATTTGGTACAAGAGGAATCAGAGGGCCCTGCTCGTAGAGCTTACAATCTAAGAGGGGGGGTCAATTGATACAAAAGGTAAAAGCTGTGGGGGATGAGCTCATGTAGAAAGAAAGAGTATTAGGTAGAAGCAGGATAGGCTTCTTTAAAGAGAAAAGTTTTCAGGGATCTCTGCCAAGCCCGTGTCTAAATACGACCACAATGTTTGACCTATAACTAAACTGGTGGACTGGCCCCTTAACAATCATGCAGGTCATTCTAGTTGCAAATGCTTCTGTTTAAAAGTGTGAAATGCTTAGCCAGGTGTGGGAGATGGCTAATCTGTTTTATCTGTCTGAGCTCAGTATCGTTTTATTCCACTGTGATACTTTTTGGCTGTTCCAACTGTTGATTTCCTTACAGAGTGTTGGCAGACAAATAATCGCATTAGATCAATATCATCAGAGGATTATTCCTGCCAAATCTCAAGATTTCCTATTTGTGATCCTGTAACGGTCATGTTATCTTTTCATGTCTGATGTGGAAAATCGGTTCATTAAAACTGTTTTCCCACATAGAAATCTGCATATCGGGATATACCTATGAGTAGGAGACAGCAGTGGATAATTATGTAAGCAGATTTCTCTTGTGACCTTGACCAGTACATGATAGAGAATAAAGCTATGTTTCAGTATCGCCCAGCATATCCTCTCATCATGGAACAAGAGGCGAGCTGACTATTTCCTGATTTGGCTGCTTGAGAGTCTCTTGTGTTTCTTACAGCAGGTGTGCTATTTCATCTATGATGCATCCTGTCAGCTGCTTCACTTTGTGTAGCTAAAACAAATGCGAGTAAACAAGCTTCATAGGGGGTTTAATAGCCCGCTCAATGAAGACATGCGACGATCACTTTCTTGGGGATGCACAAATCAGCTTATAGTTACTGAAGGTTTACAACAGTATTCCTTTCCCCAACAAACAAATGGTGTAATTTCACACTTTACGTATTCATTTATGTGTTAGTAACAAGTACAGCGTTTCCTGCAATTTATAGATGTTGGGGATTTGAAGAATGCAACAGATTTTTGTCCATGAGGTTATGAGGTTCCAGTATAATTGCTGCTACCCTTATAGCTGGCCATACATTATACAATTTTCTTCTTCAATTCCCTTTACATTTACCTTCAACTATGTCGTGCAAGGGCCTGCCTGGTTGCATACAATTTGAAAGTGTTTAGGTTTGACCGCATATTTTATGGTTTTGGTAAAGCTATAGGAAAGTTGTACAAGAAAGTCTTATAATGTATGGCCAGCCTTAATCCCCAGCATTACCATTCACAGAGAATAAAAAGTAGCATTTCAGTTTGCCAACTCCTTAGGCTGGGTTCACACTATCCGACACAAAAACGGTCAGACTTTTGATCCTACTTTGCCCTGCAACATCAGTCCTACTTCAGTCCCACTTTGGTCCTTCTTCCATCCAACTTGAATGAACAAGTTAAGATTTTGCTCCGACTTTGAGATAGTGACTTGTCCTTTGTCCAATCAAAACAATCCCAGTGTGAGATAAATTCCTTTTGCTGCTGCTGTAATCAACAAGTCGGATGTCACAAGTCGGATGGTTAGAACAGGGATCCGACTTTGATCCGACTTCAATGATATTCAATGGGCTGAAGTCGGACCACACTACTACAGGTTGGACCAACTTGTGTCAAACCAGTTAAGACGGCTCTCATAGGGAAACATTGATTTGGTTATGTCATGCGACTTGTGCTCACAATGTCGGTCCGTTTGTCGGACAAGTGTGAACCCAGCCTTAAAGTGTTACTAAACCCAGAACCTGTATTCACTATATCAGGTCTCCCACAGTACACAGAAAATGGAAATGCATTTATTTTAGTAAATATAAACTGCTAAATACCTTTTCTCATCAGCAATGTATAGCAGCCTTGTGACTTCTATCAGTTCCTAGGACAGCTTGTAGGAGGAGTTTTCATTCTCCCCTGATCCTCTGTCTGGATAGTGCTGATCACATGCACTCTCCCAAGAAAAAAAAAACCTCTCTAGCAATGCACACCAAACTGGGCATGTGCAGCCTGACTCCAAAGGCACTGTTCTACCACGAGATGGATTGGAGTCAGTTAAAGAAGAGGAGGATCAGGGAGACAGGATCACACATCCGTTATACACAATGCAGAGTATTAACCCCTTAGGTTCCACAGTGAGTACAACAAGCATGCTTTACTGCATATACAGACTGATTTTACTGTTGTGGGTTTAGTAACACTTTAAGCCTAAGTTCACTTTGGAGTGATTTGTCATGCGATTTGAGAGATCAAGACAAGACAAGTCTCAGCCTATTGGCAGCAATGGCACTGTTCCAATTGGTGCGACAACGATTTTTCAGTGCCGCGCAGATTTGCAAAAGTAGTTCCTGCACTTTCTGCACTACTTTTGCCGCTTTCAGGTGCGGCTTCAATAGACATCTGTGTATGAGGCCACACAGATGCCTATCAAGTAACACCTGAAATCTCGCTGACCTTGCTACTTTGAAATCACGCTACTTCAAGTGAAGAATCAGCGATTTCAAAGTTGCATCAATGTGAACCAGGGCCCCATCCCCTTTCACACAGGCACCTCTGCTAAGCGGATACCGCTTGCTCAGCGGGGGATCTCTCCGCTTATCCCCATTGAGCAGGCGGATGACAGATCCGTGTCCACTCGGCTATGCAGAGCGGACAGACACAGTGCTGCTCTCCTCTATGGGGCAATCAGATGGAAACAGACACCTGGATGCATGGGGAATAGGACCACCATCCGTCTGTTTTTGGCAGACAGGATCAGATGGCAGAGGGTGTCAGCAGACATGTGCCCACTGACATCTGCCTTTCCATAGAAGCGACTGGAGGGTCTGATTAGGTCTTTTTCAGGCGGACCTGAACGGACAACCTGTGTGATAGGGCCCTTAGTGTCTTTCTTTTAAGGGTCCATGCACACTATGGGCAGAAAAAATGGCCTAAAAATGCTCATAGGGGCTCATATTGCAGAAGAGTTTATGAGCTTTTTTGGGCATCTGCTTTTACAAGTGTTTTTTCCCCTCTGCTCATTTTTCAATGCACACTTGAAAACATGAATGTTCCTAAATGCTGTGTTTTTAAGCATTTATGGGTGTTACGTGTTTTTTCTGCTCCTCTCAAAAGTACGATTCTAAAGGTTTTTTTTTTTACTTCTAAATGCTCCTCTAAAAATATGTATGCCTGTACATTCCCTACTGTGCAAGGACACATAGGCTAACATAGAGCTACTTCTACAGGCTGAATAAAAAAATTCAACCTACCTGTATAAACAGCATTTTTTATGCCCAGTGTGCATGGACCCTAAACCTAAGTGCATGTTTTTAGAAGCATAGAAGAAAAACGACTGCACACCTCCAGGAGCTTGAATGAAGTAAAATCCTTTATTATTGATTGTAGGGAACAAGCATGTTGGGTTTGTTTGAAATGCGTCTACCCTTATTCCATTACCCTATATACTTTTGGCAAATGTGAATAAAGGATCTTACTGCATTCAAACTCCCGGTGGTGTGTGGCTGTTTTTCTTCTATACCTGTAGTACATGGTGGTGAGCCGGGGCCGGCACCCACATCGGATGACTGATTACTCATTCACCTGAGCGGTGTATACACTACTACTACATTACTGTGCAGTCAAGGGGCACCAGTAGTGTTAAAAACATTGTCAGGCTAAAAAAACAGCTTAGTTTATATGTCATACCTATGGTTCAATTTCTGCTTACCCCAAGCATGTCCAAAAACTTCCCTCCTGTCATTAAAGGAACAAGCGCTCTCCCTTGTTCACAACTGGCGCATGCACAGTTGGCTTTTCCTCTCCGTTTCACAGCAATAGCTAAGTTTAGCTCTATTGAGACAGGGGGAGGGAGTAACATTTCTGTTTGCTGTTTCTTATATCCAAAAAAACACCCCCCTGACATATTCGCCTTGTCCTGACATAGAAGTTGAGATGTTCTGGCCATTGAGCAGTCTCCCGCATAACAGTAATGAGCATTCTACCTTGTTCACAGACCAGCGCCGGTGCAGTGGACTGTCCTGAGGAGTGAAAGTCTACTGCGCATGGGCCAGTTGTGAACAAGGGAGAGTGCTTGTTCTTGTTATGTTGGGGGCCCGCACAATGATCACAGCATTTCAGCTTCTATGCCAGGACAGGGTGAGTATGCCAGGGTTTCTTTTTTTTTTGGCAGGCTTAGGGGAAGCAGAGATTGGCTAAAGATATGTTATGTAAACTAAGCTGTATTTTTTGGACAGCACTTTTTACACTATAAGGCCCCTTGACTGCACAGCATTTTTCTTTTTTTTTAAAGGCAAGCCTTTAACTCTCTAGTAGGCATGTAAGACCTTAAAGGAATGATCCTTTTATACCTAAACTTCAACTATTATCCCTAACTGAAAGACATTTATGTGTTAACGGCCATCTCAATCTCCCCTTATGTCCTCTGCAACTTTTTTAAAAAATATTAAATACCTTTTAGGCTTACTTTAAATCCATGTTTCTTCTTGCTGGTCTTGTGACACCCCAGGGTCCTTCATCTTTTTGAATTGGAGGTAGGAAATCCTAAATGCTACAGAGAGCAATGCTCTTGTAGTGACGGTAGCGCTCTACTCTACAGTATTTCCCTATGAGAACAGGCCGACATGATAGCTTACGCCAAGGGGTGTGCTTTTCAGGGCCTGTGCTCACATAAAATAGGGAAATTGATAATAGCCATCATTTAACTCAGAAGAGGACCAGCAGCAAGTTGCAGGAGCAGAGAGTCTGTGGGGGACAGCGCCAGAGAGAAGGTAAGCATTTCAGTGAGTATCCAAGAGTTGTAATTTTTTATTGCAAAATATGCTGGGCAATGGTTTAAAATACTAAGCTAGAGTTCTTCTTTAAAGGCCTATGTATCATTAATAGTTGCCATATATTTATTTAAAAATTTTCACCTTTCTGTTATTCTATTTTGCTTCTCAGTGCTGTTGATCTCCTGTGGCTTATTTGCAGTCACTTGTATCTACATGAATGCAGGGGATTGCTATATGACACTTTTCTCATGGCAGATTTTTTGCTAGTGACAGCAGTGGACCATGCTAGCTTGGTAAAACAGCTGCTTGTAGTCATCTTTAGAAGCCCAGGGTTACACAACGTAGGAGCATAATTTGGAGACAGGATCACCTTGTAATATTTTCATAAAATCTTTAGATTTTAAAATATTGAAGATACTTTTGAAGGTAAATATACATAAAGTGAATTTACATAAATTTTACATGTATATCATTCAGCTTTACCTTTAAATATTCTTTAGAAGTTCAGATCGGGTGTTAGAGATTTTCTCTTCCTGTTCAGCACTGGGAGTAAAGTCTGGGCATACATTCAAGACAGCTGATTGGAGGAAAGGCACACACCCCCCTCCACATAGGCAGAGACTCTCAGAGCTGTCCTGTGAATAGTTTAGCTCTCTGCTAATCTATTTATAGCAACCTCCCTGACACAAATTTCAGGCTGGTCTTATCTCAGTTGACAGAGAACTTGTCAGAAGTTATCATGCTGATAACAAAAGAATGGTGCCCAGCTCAAATTTCATGAATCAGGTTTACATCCACTTTTAAAGTGGAACTAAATTCAGCAGAGCTTACCTTTGCTGGGCCCTCCCCAGCATTGACATCTTCTCCCCATCTTCTTTTAGGTGTGGGTCTTCAGCCACCTTGCTTGGCCGGTGTGGAATGACATCATCCCGCGCATACTCAGGAGTGAGGCCATCTTGGCACACAGGAACTAAGCCGCAATGTAAACTGAGCTGCTCACTACAGAATACTGTGAGCAGGTGGGTGGATTTATTTTATTGCACAAGAGACATTGCATGTCTCTTGTACCATAAAGAGCCTGTCTGCTCACAACTTTTTAGAGTTTAGTTCCATTTTAATTGATTTTACATGAAGGGGCACAGGTCAAATATTGCTCCAAGGCCCAAAGGTTACACTAATATTATTATTATAATATAGGATTTATATAGTGCCAACAGTTTGCGATTTACAACATAAGGGCAGACAGTACAGTTTCAATACAATTTGGTACAAGATGAATCAGAGGGCCCTGCTCGTTAGAGCTTACAATCTAAGTTAAAGCTTATCCTCTAAGATACAAACAAATTTATTTTCAGATCCGATCGATTTAGGAGAACTAAGCTGAATTCTTACAAATACACCTACAGTGGACTGGTATTAATTTAAATGCTTTGCAGTGCCATAAAAGACAGCCCAACCTAGCCCACTGCATGCATACTTGTGATGTTTTCCTTCATAACATATTGTCGTTACTAAAAGCAATCAGAAATGAAGACTGATCCCACAGATTAGCAAGGAAGCTAATTAGGAAGCGTGAAACAGACACACTATAGCTTGTTATCTTGTTTTTTTTAAGTACTTGATGTGTGTAACTGTCCTAATTTATGGGATTCACATCCATGCTATCTATGGGTCACTTTTTATATAAAACCTTAGAGACTAACCTATTTTAATAAACATGCTTCACAGACTATGCATCAAAGCCAACATGTTTCTGGGAAAGGCCTTCTTCAGGACTTGAGCAATGGTTGTTGTTAGAACCACAATAAGCTGTAATTGAAGACCTATATCATGACTATATCATTACTCGGTATAGACAATTATCTCTTAATAGCACTATTACTGCTGGCTGTTAGAGCTGCACGATCAATCGTTAAAAAATTGCAATCTCGATTCAACCCCCCTCACAATCTTAATTCAGCATTTCCTTGATTCATTCATGTAACTAATGCAAAGCTGTTCTCTGATCACTCACAGCTGTCAAAAAAAAAAAAAAGCCTGCAAATGTTTATCAACATTGTCAGCGCTGGGAGATAACTATAAACAAAGTATCTTTTGGTTCTTTTAGATCAAAGGAATGAACTTCGGTATGTAAATGAGGCCAGATTAACCACTTAAAGATTAAACCTTTTGTAGACACTTGTTGCTTACAAGTTAAAATCAGTATTTTTTGCTAGAAAATTATTTAGAACCCCCAAACATTATATTTTTTTAGCAGATACCCTAGAGAATAAAATGGCGGTTGCTGCAATATTTTATGTCAGACTGTATTTGCGCAACGGTCTTTCAAACGCAATTTTTTGGGGAAAAATATACACTTCAATGGATTAAAAAAAAACTAAACAGTAAAGTTAGCCCAATTTTTTTGTATGTGAAAGATGATGTTACGCCACAAGAATCGTGATCTTTATTCCAAACAAAAAAATTGTGATTATTATTTTAGCCAGAATCGTGCAGCTCTACTGTCTGGGAATCACTTTTTGGGAAGCTAACCACATACTCAGTTTGGGAATTCTGACAATGAACATGTAGTAAATTTAACTAACTCCTCTTGTTGCTTTACACAATACTGGTAGGTACATGCATTGACTTTTTGGCTTGACATTAAAGTTTCAGATGTGTATTAAGCCTTGCAACAGGTACTTTAAGGACAACAATGATTCGATATTTCGTCATCAGTGGCTTGTTAGCCTATCTTATAAAGCAGAGACTCCTACTTGAAATCAGGATGTACTATAGCATTTAATTATACCTATGTAGAAGAATGAATGAACAGCTGTGTGCCTGCCATCCCTGACTTTATCATTACCGCCTTCATTTTAAAGACAATATTGTTTGGATGAGTCACAATAGACAATGATGCTTGTCCTTTTACTATGCACACACGCAGGCCTCCTGATGCTGGGAGAGGTTCCATTCTCTGCGCCCTGGGCTTTTCAGCAGCATGACTCAACATTAGGATAGGGTACCGAGCTGGAGCTCACACAGATGTTTAATAATACTGTTTAATCCCTACCTCTGTGTTTTAGAGTGTCTGCATTTGCAAATAGACTAAATATAAAATTAGTTTCTGGAAACTTTAAATTATTATAAGTTTGCAAGATTCTTTATTTTTCTGCTAACAAAAGTTTGCCTGTTTTTGAACACACAACAAGGATGGCAGCAAGCGCAGAGGTAGTCATTGGTGCAGTGGCGAGTAAAGTGGGGGCATGTAGGAAGGGGGTGGTGAAAGCTGGAGAGGGGAATGGGGGTCAAACACAATGGTGAGATTGAGGGCTGGTGTTCAGGTGTGAGGCATTTAAAGAAGAATGGGGGTCAAATGTAGTATGAAGAGTGTGGGGTGATGGGGTGGGGGGGCGGCATGAAGGCATGGTTGTGGGGAGGTTTCAGGCTTGGTGCTGAGATTAGGAATGCAGGTAGCATGGTGAAGGGAGGTTGGGGTGGTGCTTGTGATGACAAAAGAGGTGGTTGCAGGTGCGGTAGTGAGTGATACCTATTTGGGAAAATGTCAGCTGTAACTCTGGATGCAGTCCTTCTGGTCAGCCACAGTGGTTGTGTGGCGGGTTGGTGGTGTGAGCTGCTAGACCAGGGATTACAGTGTCTGTGTATGACACAGCAGACATCAGAGGCTACAGAGGTGGTGGGAACTAACGGAGGAGACTGAAATTAGAAGGTCATATCCCATTGCAACATGTCCCATTGTAACATGTCTAATTGGACCTCACTGGCCTACATTCAAATGTCAATGCTACCATGCATGAGTGGTAGTGACACAATACTATTACCTTTTGCATGCTTCATGTATTGACATAATTTTGGCTTATCCTAAAGATTCTACACTACCCCTATAGCAAGCCTAGTATATAGAGACAGTGCTGCTGATCTCCTCTACTCCCCAACACAAGAAGTCTCCCATCACTGATATGGGAAGGCTTAATCCATGTCAGGTTTTTCTAGCCTGTAATACATCAGACCATACCGCACTGACATCATGTAGCCCTTTTTTAAGGGATGGGTGCTTGGCTAAGCTGTGATACTTAGAGAAAAGCAAAAACTCCAACAATGTTCCAGAATGAACTCTGTCTGTCACCTTGATAAACCTTGGTGTGGGATTTTAGTTAATGTTTTTTTATGGAACTACAGTATGTTGGAGTACTGGCTTTTCTATACGTTCAGGTTTTCAGCTGTCTATTTCCCAGCTAGGTAGATGCACTCTCTCTATTTATCCTTGTAACCATTGACACAGAGATAGAAAGTGAATGGTACAAACTACCATTTTGCCACGAAAATAGGAAGGGAATTTTTTCAATGGGAACATTGATTCTGATGACAGCTGTCTAAGAGGGCCATTCCCCTCATTTCGGAGAGATTTCCTCTTGCTTCCTGTTGCATCTCCAAGGCTGAAAGTCATCCAAAATCTCCCTAATGGGACAAAGACAGCAAAAACACAAGAAAAAAGGAAAAAAATGCCCAGGGTTTTAGTTCAGCATAAGTTTTGGCTTTCAATAAACTTTAAGAGGTCTTATTCTTAATCTTAGTAGCTGTATAAATAAACCTCTAAATATATGTCTTCAAAATCATTCTTCTTTTCTGGGCATTTGCTTTTTTATTTGTTCCCTAATATACTCGCTTTGTCTTAATATGTTATCTTAGGGATCACTTTATAATGCCACCGTATGTAAGATACATTTTCTGCACAGGTTTTGGTCTCTGTAGCCATTCAATTTATGGAGGATAAAAGAGTGCCTCTCTAATATCATGGATAGTCAATATAGATGTGTTCAGAGGGCATGGAAACGTGTTACTTGTGATGGAGGAAATGAAGACATGCTTTTAAAGTGACTTCACTCTTTGTCACCTCATGGATCTTTTTTTAGTAGATTACCTGTAATGTGCTGTAGAGTTCTTTCAACACACCTGCCTGGCAACTTCCTTGCAGCTGCTCATGTTTCTCCATTCCAACACTTTACTATCTGCTCCATTAGAGATGTTACTGCGGGATGTGAGTGCAGTGCTGAAGTCCTTTGACAGTGTTGATAGGTCCCCTTCCATCACCTACTTGTTTATGCCACTCACTCTCCACATTGCCTGATGACTTCATTTAATATTTGCTGTAGGACCAGTGTGATCTTTTGCGTTCTCCGCATTGCATTTTATTTTATGCACTTTTAAAGTATAGAATAACATTAAGGGTGTCTTGAGTTCATTTACTAAATGATTTGAAAATCTTCACACAATAAATTATGTGAATACTGACTTCAGTTATCTAGTCATCTAGCCAGATTTGGTATACAACGTGATCATAAATTTGAAGTCAGGAATAGGGGAATTAAAAACCTGAAATGTTTTGTAAGTTCTTCCTCACCATGAGAATGCAAACAACTTTTTGGTTGATTTACTAAAGGAGTAGAAGCTTCACTCAAAAAGTTGTGTGAATTGTCACTTTATTTATTCAGTCGTGTTAAAATCTGCAGATGATTGGATATACAAAGTGAACAGATAACTGGATAATTGATGTGAATATTCATACAATTTGTTGAGTAAAATCACCAACTAGTTTAGTAAATCAGCCTCACTGGATCAAGGGCCATTCTGGCATTAGGAAATCCAGCTGAGCTCTACTTCTGGAAATGCTGGCTGCTTGGCTATCAAGCTCCCCCTTTTTAAGACCTTGCTTACTGATGGGGAGTGTTTTTACTTCTCCCCCCAAAGCTGCAAAGGCAGCGGATGGGGGTGTACATATGTCACAGTCTCGATGCATTAGATCAGTGGTTCTCAAACTCAGTCCTCAAGTACCCCCAACGAGCCTTGTTTTCAGGTTTTCCTTCACTTTGCACGGCTGATTTAAACCAATATTAATGACATGGTATCGATAAGAGCTATTTTATCTAAGGGAAGTCCCCAAAACATGGCCTGTGGGGGGTACTTGAGGACTGAGGTTGATAACAACTGCCTTAGATCATGGTGCAGCAAAATGCATTCCCACTGTCGCACCTGACAGGCAAAACTGTCCTGCCGAACGTGACCCATTCAGCTGAATGGGCTGTTCTGCAACCAGTTGTGGTGTTGTGGTTTTATAGGGGTTAAAACAGGCACCACCTGCCAAACGACTTCTGAAGAGCTATCCACCACGGATCACTCTTCAGAGAGCAGAACAAGTATAAACTAACCCTAAAACTGTGAGTCACTAATCTGGAACAAATATTCTGACTTTCCTGATTTACATTATTCTTGCACATCACAGACAGGCAATTCGAATTCCTGCTTTCAACCAGTGAGGTCAGTAAGGAACTTGCTTTCATCTTGATCCCAGGTGTATCTTTATACTGTCTAATATAATGAGAGGCCACAGTAAGTCCTCATTCACACGTGCGGTCCCACAATCTGTGGTGGATCGCTTTTCAGAAGTGGTTTGGAGACATTCAGAAGACAATACAATTGTCTTCTGGATACCTTTTTTTTCAATCCCAAGGGGTATTTAGCATTGCAAAAACATCTTGCAGCTGCGTGCCCAATGGTTGGTACACAGCTGACCTCAATGGGTAGGTTTGGCAAGTGGCAGCACCTGCCAAATGTGATGTGACTAGTTACATTTACTGCACTATAATGCTGCAGCTCTGTGGATAGTTTTAAGTATCCACCATGTTAGTTTGTAGGTGGTGGTAAAAACAGATCTGTTTTAACCACCCTATTGCTGCCCATATGAACTCAGCCCAAAGGAGGGGGGGGGGAATGAAAGGTGGTCTACTATTTAAATATAATTTATGGGATGGAAATCCAGTTGCTTTTATTCTGCGTTTATTCTATGTCTTTGTACAAGTGTTAAAAGAGAAATTGCACCTACACTGAAATGAAGTATCAAATTCCATCAACTTGTCCATTTGCTCTGTGCCTCATCTGCTATGACAACTTGACAGCAATACAGTGTGACTGTACTAAAGATGACCCGCACATTGTCACTTGTATTAAAGTTTTAATGCAAGGGTCCCAGTCTCCTTGTAACTCTGATACTGTGTAAATGATTAAACCAAGTACTTTCATACCTCTGTCGTCTATGGTCTGACATTAGATAGAGGTTTATTTTATTATGCATTTCTTTCTGCTGCTCTTGCTATGTAATAATGAATGTAATACTTTTTTTGTGTTTATCTTTGCTTACGCTGCCCTTGACTGATAATGACTCAAAGCAGTCGGATGATGTACTTAAAAAGGTATGTCCAGTATTTGTTCTATGTTGTATGGAATCTTACAGTATGGGAGATTTTATACAAGCAGAAGATCTTCTTATAGACTTATAGACCACTGTACATATATTAACTTACATATTGCTGTGTCACAATGGAGCAGACAAAGGTTTTCTTACGTCATCTTATTGTACTTGTGTTAATGTGTTTTAAGGTTCTTTAGCCTTTTGAACACATGGGCAGCTGTATTTACTCATTATGTGTGTGCTCTCTCTGAACTTCAGGCAAATACAAAAGACATAAATTAAAGCAGCATTAATCCCAAGAACAAAAATGTTATATATTGCATTTTACAAATCCATAAATGTGGTGATTGCATTTGTTTCTTTTTTTTTCCCCCTTTATTTTCACTTGGTGGATAGGCCAATAATACACTTCATGTGCTAGGGTGTCTCCACTTTTTATGTAGGTGCAACAGAAACACCTTTGGACACAGCATTTTCACCCAAGGGAGAAGGTAGTGTTCAATGCATTTAGATAGGCTAGATAGACTTGACTGACAAACTAAAGCAGAACTCCAGCTAACACTTTTTAAAGCAGTTTCAGTAACATTTTTATTTTCCTTTTGGGATAAAGGGGTTTATGTAAATAAATCAAAGCTGATCATTGTAAGAACTTCTGCCAGTGATAAATGCTTTGTCTCAATGCCTAACTGAAATTTTCCTGGACAGCTTGGTCCGTTAAAAGAAGTTGAAAAATAATAGACTTACTGGCAGGACACCAGGTGAAAAAAAGAAAGAAAAAAGAAAACTCATGCATCCACCACATCTAAAAAAATAGTTAACTGCAATATATTACATTTTTGGTTTTGGGTTTAAAGTGGTTCTAAAGCCCCTTATTTTACCTTAAAAGGGTTGTAAAGTCTCCAGGTTTTTTATCTTAATGCATTCTATGCATTAAGATAAAAAACCTTCTGTGCTGCAGTTACCCCCAAACCCCCCGCCCTCCTTTTTCTTTCCTGAAACTGATCGTTCCAGCGATGTGCACGAGCCCAGCGGCTCCAGCCACTGTCTCAGGTCCTCATTGAATAGATTGTCAATCAAATCCAGTGACACGGGAGCCGGGGGCAGGGCCGAGTCCAGCTGTCTGTGTTAATAGACACAGCAGCGGGACTCGTGAGCGTGTCTGCACGGGTGCCCCCAGGAGAAGCGGCTCTCCGTGGGGGCACCCGATGAAGGGGCTCCATGCACACTGGGTGTAAAAAAAGTATGTTCTCTTGGCAGTAAAAAATGCTCATATGGAGCATTTTTTGTACAAAGTTTAGGAGAGTTTAGGAGAGTTTTACGTTTTTCCTGGCAGTAAGCTCCAATCAAAAACGCGAACCAGAAGGGTTTTTTCCAGCCTCTAAACTTTGATCTCTATGCCTGTAATCGCCCTAATGTGCATGGACACATTGAGTAGCTTCTACAGGCAGAACACATAACTCCTGTAGAAGCAACGTTTTCTAAGCCAGTGTACATGGAGCCTTAGGCTCCATGCACACTGGCTTAGAAAAACGTTGCTTCTACAGGAGTTTTGTGTTCTGCCTGTAGAAGCAGTTCAATGTTATCCTATTTGTCCATGCACATTAGGACGGTAAGAGGCATATTTTGAGCTTAACGTTTAGAGGCAGGGAAAAAAACCCTTCTGGTTCGCATTTCTGATTGGAGCTTATTGGCAGAAAAAACGTAAAACTCTCCTAAACTCGTCTAAACTTTATACAAAAAATTCTCTACATGAGCATTTTTTACACCCAAGAGAACAGATGTTTTTTTTAAGCCCAGTGAGCATGGAGCCAGAGCCTTAGAGTTAAAAATCACTCTTTTAAAGACATTTGGCGTTTTTTTTTTCAGCCTGTGAAAGCACCTCTATGTTATGTCCATGCATACATAGGCGTTTACAGGCCTAAAAAACACCACCAAAGGCGTGATCAGGAGAGGAGCTGAAGAGCAGAAAAAATGCTAGACGCGCCTAAAGACATCTAAACCAGGTGTGCTCAAACTGTGGCCCGTGACCCCAACCAGGGAAGGGCATGCCCATGCTCTGGAATGGTGGGTCGGCAGCCTAGATCGTGATCAACGGGTTACCGACCCGTCATCCCAGAGCATCAGAGTGTGTGGCCTACAGCGAAGTAAGTAGAGTGGAGGGAGCCGCATAAGCCAATGCTTCCTCTGTAGTGCCAGCTTCTGTCCCAGGAGAAGTAATACCCAGTGTACAAAAGAAAGATGTATAATAGGATAATAGAGGTGGTCAAATGCTATGGAAAATACTATATATATGTTTTAAATCATTACACCTGATTAGATGTTTGAAGTAAACATAGGCTTACCTCATTTCTCCTCACCTACATTTACACTTTCATTTAGGCCAAATGAATCAAGCAGCAGTCTGTTCCCTTATCCTCTAAAACATTGCTATTCTACGCTCCATCCTATGTCATCTTCTTAAAGATTCAGGCCTATGCATCTGGAATCCCCAGCTACTACCATTTTGCATACTGTCTCTATGTGTATTTATTTATGGTGCTGTGTATTCAAAGTCAGGTTTAAACTTCATAGAATATGAAGTCTTCTGTTATGAGTCAACCTTGTTATTTTATGTTAGATAGACATTGCTTGAAAAAAATAATAATTTCCACCCATATCACTTTGGCATTAAACACAGTATTGCAATACGCGGAGGTTTCTGTCTGTTTCCCCGAATTTTCGATGTCACAACATAATTCCTTTTCAGACAGTCTGCCCTGCTGTTAGTTATCTCCGTGTTGCATCTGTTTTTTCCTCTTTATTAAATCTTACTGTGTAATACGTGATTTGTATGTTGATAAAAGGCATGACGGTGCAGTTATTACAGCAGTGATGTGAGGGATGTATACTTTGGCACACACGTTTCATTCACAAATCACAGTCTACTATCTGTTTAGCAGAAAGGCAGCCAAAGGCATAAAGATGTTTTGTACTGTAATGTTTGGCAAGTTCTCCTATGTGTTTTTTAATCATCCCTTAATGTTTTCTGTTAGATGTAATTGGCAGCAGTGTGCATAGAGGCTCCCTTTATACAATCACGTATCAGAGTATCTGAATGAAGCAATCTACTTGTTTATTCCCAGTGCACGCTTTTATGCATCATGCCCCTAGGTTTATAATGGCTAGCAAAAGCATGTCTCTTTCAGAAAACGTAAAGCACATGATTCGTTTGAATTCATTCAACCAGCGGGTTGAACAAAAAAAATAAATAAAATGGGCCGATTCCCCCATCCGCGCATTTGAGGTGAATGGAAGATTGCTTCCACTTAGCTATTGTAGGAAGGAGGGGTTGTAGGAAGGCTTACCGCTGGCAGAATACAATGATCAGTGTTGCCAACTATAGCCAGTGGAACTAATCATTTGGGAAAAACCCAGCAGGCTGGTTGCACGCAAGGGTATGACAGTGGGTAGTATGTGTGGAGAGGAGTGCAGATGGTATGGCAGTGGGTAGTATTTGTGGAGAGGAGTGCAGATGGTATGACAATGGGTAGTATATGTGGAGTGGAGTGCAGATGGTATGACAATGGGTAGTATGTGTGGAGAGGAGTGCAGATGGCATGACAGTGGGTAGTGTGTGTGGAAAGGATTGCGGATGGTATGACAATGGGTAGTATGTGTGGAGAGGAGTGTAGATGGTATGATAGTGGTAGTATTTGTGGAGCAGAGTGCAGATGGTATGATAGTGGTAGTATTTGTGGAGCAGAGTGCAGATGGTATGATAGTGGGTAGTATGTGTGGAGACAAATGCAGACAGTATGACAGTGGGTAGTATGTGTGGAGAGGAATGCAGACGTTATGACAGTGGGTAGTATGTGTATGGGTGACAGTATG
>BLSH010378674.1:192207-205775 GCA_018402905.1 Glandirana rugosa | reverse complement strand
AGCGGACGTGAGGAGAGGTGTGTATGATGGAGTGCAGGCGATATGACAGTGGGTAGTATGTGTGGAGAGGAGTGCAGGCGATATGACGGTGGGTAGTATGTGTGAGGAGGAGTGCAGGCGGTATGACAGTGGGTAGTATGTGTGGAGAGGAGAGTAGGTGATATGATGGTGAGTAGTATGTGTGAAGAGGAGTGCAAGCGATATGACAGTGGGTAGTATGTGTGGAGAGGAGTGCAGGCGATATGACAGTGGGTAGTATGTGTGGAGAGGAATGCAGATGGTATGACAGAGGGTAGTATGTGTGGAGAGGAGTGCAGATGGTATGACAGTGGGTAGTATGTATGGAGAGGAGTGCAGATGGTATAACGGTGGGTAGTATGTGTGGAGAGGAATGCAGGCGATATAACAGTGGGTAGTATGTGTGGAGAGGAGAGCGGAGGATATGACAGCAAACAGTATGTGCAAAGAGGAGTGTGGAGAGTATAACAGCATATGCAGGGATGAGTGTGGAGGGTATAATGACAGACAATATGTACAAAGAGAAGTGTGGGAGGTTTGACAGCAGGCAGCATATGTGGAGAGGAGTGTGGAAGGTATGATGGGGGCAGTATGTTATTAATCTGTACAAAATATGATCTGCCAGATACTCTTGTGCATCTAACCCACTAAATGTAAAACATAACTTATTTTCTCAATAATAAATATGACATTTTATTCTTTATAATTAGGCAGTGTCCAGTGTTTGCAGAAGAGTATGTATGGGAGGGGCAGTATGTGCGGAGCGTGTGATAGTGGGCAGTATGTGCAGGGGGGATGCATGGAGAGTATTGTAGTGGGTTATATGTGTGTAGAGGAGTTAGCCAGTTAGGTGCTGTCCCTGAAGGGAGGGTAGGAGTTAATGCTTTCCCATTTTTTTGGTCTTTTGGTGGGTTTGTAGCCTAGTTCACGCCACTTGTTTTTTTTCGTTCAACCCTAGCGGGGTACAGCGATCTCCCCTGCTGAGCTATTGTGCTATGACATGGGGGTGGCTCCCCTCCAGAAGACTCAGTTTAGCGCTCTCAGTCATTGGCTGAGAGCGCTGATCGGGAGCTGGTTGGTAGACCGTTTTCGGTCATGGGCCTTCGACAGAAGCCAGCCGAACGTGCCATACACACGGGCCAAGTGTCGGCTGCTTTCTATTGAACTTCCTATGCCAACTGACATTCAGCCCAGTGTGTACTAGGCTTTACTCTGGGTCTGGCCCATTGATTCTGTGTTATAGAGATGGGACAGTGGTATGGAGGGTCCAGGGCCCATAATAGGCCCAAGAGGGAGTCCCTAGCACAGAGCTTATATTGTTTAAAATTTAACTGTTGGTTTAGGCCTAGCACCACCCTCACTAGTGCACACTAGCACTATAGCTCTAGTATTGTTAAATAAAACCCTACTGCTGCCCACTGTCGCATTTTTGGATGGAATTGCTACTGTTTATGCCTCATGGTTTAAAATATTAATATAATTGTTAACTCACTTGTATTTGCTTGGTTATCAACTCCATTGATTTATAATACATTAAAATTTCCTTTACTAACAGTTTCTACTTTTGGTATAGCACTATTGGTGGGGAATAGGGATTATTTGCTTAACTGTTTCACTGTGTTTATCTGCTTTTGTGCTCAATCTGGTGTGTCAGAGAGCTGAGGCCCTTTGGAAGGTCAAGGCCCTTTGGAAGGTCAAGAGGACCCATCTAGCCAGTGGCTCCTACCGGGGTAGCTGTAAACTAACTTATATTGTCAATAAATATTAACATTTCTTATATAATTTGGCCCTTTATTTGCACTTATTTTTCACTTACGGGGTTGGCTGTGCTGTATTTTTTAATGTTAACACTTCCATTGATGATGTTCTCATTTCATAATATTTATTCTTAATTTTTTTATGTCCACCACCAAAAGTGCTCTAAAGAAAAAAGCATTCAACACTACCCCTTTAACATTTATTGACAATAAAAGTCTTATTTTACATTTATTGGGTGAGATGAGTAAGAATATGATGTACATCTAAACTTTTTTGCGCATTCCTGCGTGTTGCGTTTTAGGGCAACCAATTTATTTCAATGGGCTTCCCTATGCACGTGAAATGAACAAAAATGTGCAGGCCCAATTTTTAAAATCGCATTGCACCAAGCAGCATGGTGCTGCAGTACCATGCATTTTGGTGGGCATGAATGTGCGCATTTGCTAGATGCGTACAGGTGCCATTAAGAATCAATGGTACCTGCACACATCTGCATAAGTCAACAAGTTTTTGTGTGGTGCGAACTGGATATGGTGTGAACAAGCCCTTAAAGAACAAGGCAGAAATAATGTAAAAGAAATGGTCCTTCAACACATCGCTCCATTTGTTTATCAGTTCAGTCACGTTTTTTAAAAGAAAAAAAACAAATCAGCTTCTCATCAGTTTCTTATCAGTTTTTCATCAGGTTCTTATCAGTTTTTCAACAGTTTCTTATGAGTTTTTCATCAGGTTATCAGTTGTACATCAGTTTTCTTTTACATCCACTACCAATGCAAAAACGGATGCAAAGTGGACCGTTTGTCCATTTACATTCGTTTTTCATCAGTTCTGTTTTTTAACGGAAGAAAAATAGGGCTTTGATTTGTTCCAAAAAACGGATGTTGATGGAAGCAGATGTAAATAGATGATCATCCGTTTACATCCGTTTTTTCATAGAGATGCATGTCTGTTTTTCACCTGTCAACAGATGGATGAAAAACGGACAAACAGAATGCCTGTGTAAAAGGGGCCGAAATGTCTTACTAGTTGGATTTTCCCTGTTTTAGGCCCCTTTCACACGGGCGTTCCCCTTGTGGGGTCTGTTTTTGCCCAGCAGGGATCACTTCGCTGATCCCCGTTGAGCCGATGGATGACAGATCCATCTCCACTCACTGAGCAGAGATGGAACTGTCTCCTCTATGGAGATACAGATTGCCCGTCCATTTTCATGGATGGAAAATATGGTTTTCGTCCATCTGGATTTCATGGACAGGATCGGATCGGAGAGCGGCGGATGTCAGCGGACATGTCTCCGCTGACATCCGCCGCTCCATAGCGCTGCATGGAGCGTCCGTTCAGGTCTGCCTGAAAAACGGACAGGAGGACCTGAATGGAAAGCCCGCGTGAAAGGGGCCTAACAGCTAGTAAGCTGTATATCCCAATGCGGGCCATCCAGGTCTCAGCAGTACACCCTGCACAGATATTATCAGTTGGCTGTTTTGCATCTTGGGGGGTCACATATGCGATCAGATAGACATCTTACTAACAACTTCCTTTTCGGTTAGTCTTACCGTCACTTTGCGGTTACAGGAAACTATTACTCTTTCCACTGTTATGGAATCAGACCTGATATATCCTGATGTGTCCTTATTATCTTTAATTACTGCAGATGAATGATTTTGCTGTATGTGTACATCCTCCAGATATTGTAAAACTGAAGAAGACAAATTGTGATTCTTTAATCGGATTGGATTAATGACTGATCCACGGGGAAAAATTCAGACCATACAATGCAGAACTGTGCACAGATGAGCCTTGAAAGGGATGGAACATTCCTTTTCTAATATTACATGGCACAGTAATGTCATTGTAATCCCCACTTCCTCAGCTACCTTTAAATAAACTATACTGTGCAAATAGCAGAGACATGCCGACAAACAGGAAAACACAACAGTTGTTTTATCATAACGGTAGCCTGCTTTTTAGGTAGACCTATCCGAAATAGCTTACTCGAAAAGGATTAAAATAGGACGTACACGTGTACTGCCTGCAGCATTGATGCCTGCCGGACTGAAGTACGTGAAAAATGTGCTCCCTTCATAAATGAATCAGCATGCAATGGCCAACTTTGAGGCTTACATGCTATGAACGTATGTACTAAAGTTATACGAAGACCTTCTTTCCACTCACTCACTAATATTATATTCATTTCTTGTAGAAATCAGATGATAGTATTTCTGAATGCAGCACTGTGGATCTGCGGAAGTCTCGGGAATTTATTGAACAGCAGCCTGACTCTTCTGAAGAGTGCATGGAACCTGAGGAATGCTTTACAGAAGGTATAGTGAATACACTTATTTTTTCTATAAAAGATTGCAACAAAGCGGTATTAAGCCAAAAAACAGGATTGACTATATTGCCACTTATCAATACTTACATGTGGTGGCTGCACTTGTTTTCTTTTTTAAGATTTTTTCCTTTATTTTCACCTGGTGATCCGGCCTGTTACATGCTTCCTGTCTTAAGGTGATATTAAAGTCTCGTTTTTTTTTTTTTTTGGTTTAAAAATAACAAACATGTTATACTTACCTGCTCTGTGCAGTGGTTTTGCACAGAGCAGCCCTGATCCTCCTCTTCTTGGGCCCCTTGTAGGCGATTCTGGCCCCTCCCTCCTTCTGAGTGCTTCCACAGCAAGCAGCTTGCTATGGGGGCACCTGAGCCGAGCCACTGCTCTGTGTGTCCATGCAGACATGGAGCCGCAGCTCAGCCCAGCCCACTCTCTCTCCTCATTAGCTTACTGACTATGACAGCAGTGGGAACCATTGGTGCCCACTGCTGTCTCATCCAATGAGAAGAGAGAGTCCTGGACAGCCAAGGCTCTCAAGATGGGGCTCAGGTAAGTATTGAGAGGGTGGGGGGGGGGGGGGTAGCTGAGAAGGGCTGTTGCATACAGTTTTTTTATCTTAATGCATAGAATGAGAACCACTATAAAGCATTGGAGACACCTTTGAACAGCAGCATTGCCAATCTGAGGAAAGGGTAGTGTTAGACTACCAAATTAGCTGGACATCGGCTAACACTTTTTAGGCAGTTCTGCAACCGTTTTTTGTTCCTTTTGGGATAAATGTTTTACATAAATTAATAAAAGCTGATCATTTCTAAGCACCCCTGTCAGTGGTAAATGGTTTGTGTCAACCCTCTAACTGCCACTTTTACTGGACAGCTTAATCTATTAACCAGTTCTGGACCACCCCATGCAAATATACTGTGGCAGGGCGAGCCCTCCTGCACGAAATCACGTACCTGTACCGCCAGTGACCCGATTGGACACAGAGGGAGACAATAATTGCACCTGCCGGGACGCCCCAAACGTTCTGAGGAGAGGCAGAATGGCGGTCTGCCTATGTAAACAAGGCAGATCCTCATTCTGCCAGAAGGGAAAATTGAAATCTTGTGTTTCTGCTAAGTAGAAACCGGGATCTCTATTTTTCCCCAGTCAAAGCACCCCCCTCACAGTTAAAAAGCACTCACACTTAACCCTTTGATCGCCCCTAATGTTAACCCCTTCCCTGCCAGTGTCATTAGTACAATGACCTTGCATTTTTAGCACTGATCACTGTAATAATGTCACTGGTCCCAAAAAAGTGTCAAAAGTGTCAGTTAAGTGTCTGATTTGTCCACCGCAATGTCGCAGTCCTGCTAAAAACCGCTGCTTGCTGCCATTACTAGTAAAAAAAAAATAAATAAAAATTCCATAAAAATATCCCATAGTTTGTAGACGCTATACCTTTTGTGCAAACCAATCAATATACGCTTATTTGGATTTTTTTTTACCAGAAATATGTAGCAGAATACATATTGATCGAAATTCATGAATAAAATCATTTTTTTCCATTTTTTTTTAATTGGGTGTGTTTTATAGCAGAAAGTAAAACATATTGTTTTGTTTTCAAAATTGTTGCTCTTTATTTGTTTATAGTGCAAAAAATAAAAACCACAGAGGTGATCAAATACCACCAAAAGAAAGCTCTATTTGTGGAAAAAAAGGACATCAATTTTGTTTGGGTACAACATTGTACGACCACGCAACTATCAGTTAAAATAATGCAGTGCCATACTGCAAAAAATGGCCTGGTCATTAAGCGGGTAAACCAATTTTTTTATTTTTTGCTATAATACAGATCGAAAAAAAATAATAAAAAAAATAATTTATTCCTCAGTTTAGGCTGATATATATTCTTCTACATATTTTTGGTAAAAAAAAAATCGCAATAGGCGTATATTGATTAGGTTGCGCAAAAGTTATCACGCCTACAAATGAAGGGAATAGATTTATGGCATTTTTATTATTATTTCTTTTTTTTAATAGTAATGGCGGCGATCTGTGATTTTTATGACATTGGGCGGGCATATCGGACACCTTTGACACTTTTTTTGGGACCAATGCCATTTATACAGCAATCAGAGCTAAAAATAGCCACAGATTACTGTATAAATGTCACAGGCAGGGAATGGGTTAAACACTAGGGGGCGATCAAAGGGTTAAGTGTGTTCCCTATGTGTGTTCTAACTGTGTGGGGGCTGGGCTGGCAGGGACATGACAGATCTAACTGTTCCCGATTACTAGGAACAGTAGATCAGTGTTATGTCCCCTGACAGAATGGTGATCCGCCTTGTTTACATTGGCAGATCCCCGTTCTGCCTCTGTAGTAGGCGATCGCGGGTCACCAGCGGACGTCGAGTCCGCCTGACCCACGGGCACTATCTCCTGTTCAAGTACCGCCGTACAGCTATGGCGATTTGCACAGGAGAGCCGACCTGCCGCCATATAATGACAGTGGCTGGTCTGCAATTGTTAAAGGGTAACTCCACTTTTGTGGGGGAAAAAAAATCTGAGATTAACCACTTGCCGACCACCAACCGCAGGTTGACGGCGACAAAGTGGCTCGATATCGCAAACCGCCGTCATACGATGGCGGCTGCGAGATCACGCACTGTGAGCACACGCGTGCTGCCGGAGGCGCGCCCGCGTGCTCACTGTGTTCGGGGAGGGCCAGGGAGCGGGTGCGGCAGACTCGATCGCCACCGGCTACCCGCAATGCCCCCCCCGCACTGAAAGAATGGAGGTCCGTGTAAGTAAACACGGACCTCCGTTCTGTGAGATGGGGAAGGGCTGTGATCACAGCCTTCCTCTACATGGAAGCTGTGATGACTTCCCTTCCCCAGCTAGTGCAGTCCCCCTACAGTTAGAACACGCCCAGGGAACACAGTTAACCCTTAAAGCGCCCCCTGCAGGTTAACCCCTTCACTGCCAATGGCATTTACACAGTAATCAGTGCATTTTTATAGCACTGATCGCTGTATAAATGCCAATAGTCCCAAAAAAGTGTCAAAATGGTCCGACACGTCTGCCCCAATATCGCAGTACCGCTAAAAATCGCAGATCACTGCCATTACTAGTAAAAAATAAAAAAAATAAAAACCCCAAAAATGAATTCTCATCATCCGTAAACGCGGCCACTTTTGCGCAAACCAATCAATAAACACCGATTGCGATATTTTTTATCACAAATATGAGGAAGAATATAAATCGGCCAAAACTGAAAAAAAAAATGTTTTTTTGGATTTGTATTTTAGCAAAAAGTAAGAAATTTGGTTTTTGTTTTCAAAATTGTCGCTCTTCTTTTGTTTATAGCGGCGATCAGAAATGACGCAGCGATGATCACATACCAACAAAAGAAAGCTCTGTTTGTGGGAAAAAAAGGACGCAAATTTTGTTTGGGTACGTCGCACGACCGCGCAATTGTCAGTTAAAGCGACGCAGCTCCGAATCGCAAAAAGGGCTCTGGTCCTAAAATGTGAAATCCTTCCGGGGCTGAAGTGGTTAAGCATGCAAAAAAAAAACGGACGATCTGTCGTCCGATTTTCGGATCATGTGTAAGGGGCATTAGTGTCAGGAAAACTTGTCAGAAGTGATTCATGCTGATAGCAGAGGAATGAAGCAGCTGACAGAGACTACATTTAGTGCTCTTAATTGAGACAAGTACACATTATAGAGGGATATGCTTTGTTCATATTTCATGTCTGAGGTTTACAACCGCTTAATATGCATTCTGAATCACTGAACCAGTGAAATCACAGTAAAGTCTTTACTTCTGATCTGCATATTGTTAGTGACACGAAGTCACAAAATAAAAAGTAATGAAGCCAAGATAGCCAGGCAGTATTTAGAAGGACAGGTCAGCTTTGCCAGCACGTATACTTCTTTCAGCACAGAAAAGTCGATTTACTGGAGTTGTGAGCGCTCTTTGCTGTATCCAGGTCAGAGTCGAATTTCGAGTAGGTGAGAGACACCAAAGTTACAGGACTAATTATGTGACAAGAAAAAGAATTGCAATCCTACTTATCGATAGCAAAATGACAAGCAAAGTGATGTGTAAAGCAAAGGTATAGGACCAGTAATGTGCTGTCTGCACTGCCATCTACTGTTCAAAGACTAGAACATGTTAAATGCTGACTTGTTTTTGTACAATTTGTACAAAGTGGTACATTTAAGGTTATTTTGTCCTGTGCATATGTCAGTAGTCTAGGCAACTGCTCTCATTTGTTTCTGAATCATTTCTTTGCATTGCAGCCTCAGTTTATGTGGACTGCCTGTATATTGTGCATCACAAAATTGCCATATTTCAAAAAAAACAAAAAACCTTAGTTCAAAGTACAGGAAAATCTGAATCAAACCATGCATGGTCATAAACCCTAGCAATTTTGGGAAGGACTTTGTAGGCACCATATAGGCAATAAACAGAATTTGTAAGATACTAAATATTTTATTCAATGTAGATAAAAACATGTACCATGCATGGCCATACACTGTTATTAAAGCGGTAGTAGACCCATGAAAAAAACTCTGCAAGACAATAGCTTAATGTGCTAGTATGCATTGCATGCTTGCACATTATGAATTACTTACCATAGAGTGAGGCCCCCGCAGCCCGACTCGGTCAGTGCTGAGGGAGCTGACATGATGTCCCTGATGTTTCTTCCGGGTCTGCGGCTCTGGCACTGTGAGTGGCCGGGGGCCACGAGACGTCATTCCGGCGCCTGTTTGTTCCGGCAGGAAGCTCTGATTTTCCGGCAGCATCCGCCGGATCATCAGAGTGCATGCGCCGCTGACGTCAGCGGCTGCATGCAGGGCGAATATCTCCTAAACCGTGCAGGTTTAGGAGATATTCATTTTACCTACAGGTAAGCCTTATTATAGGCTTACCCGTAAGTAAAAAATATATTGGGAGGGATACAACTGCTTTAAAATAAAAAAATAAATACAAGGTATAAGAACTGTTTTTGCTGCCATTGTGACCAATTCATTCCGCTTATTCTGAATGAACCTGCACATTTATACCTGGTTGGATGTTGGTAACAACACATACTTTTTAGTATACAGTGAAGCAGATGTACGAAGGTGTCAAACAGGTGAGCAGTGTAATAAGTGCCATCACTTTCACGTGTCTCTACACATCTGAAATAACTGGTGCAACACCACAATGACCCTTTTCTGGTCTCCAAGATCCTTCCCTTTTACAGTTTAGACAAGTACCAAATGATGATGAACCTACTTGTTAACCCAAAAACCAAGCCGCTCAATATATAAAACATGCAGTCAAGATCATGGGGTTCATTGGTTTCTCCCCCAAGCACTAAAATAGAGCGCCTTTGATTGTCATATGGTTGTTATTGCCATACTTGGTGGTTGCAACATCTCAGAAACTGCTAACCTTGCGATTTCCCACACTACAATTTTAAACAAATTGGTGCAAAAATAAAAAATAATTAGTGAGAACCAGTTTGTGGGCAAAAATGCCTTAGTAACGGGAGGGGCTCACAGAATGGGGCTACAAATGGCAAATGTACCAGTTGACAGGGTGTCTTCAACTGCTCATAAAATCACTCTTTTCTACAACAACTGTACCAGATGCCACTCCTGTACACTAACAATCTGAGGCTGCGGTGGGTATGGGATCACCAAAGTGGGTTGATTGAAGAACAAGAAAACGTTCACTGGTTTGATGAATCTTAGATTGAAAATAGATAAATGAGGAACCACTGAGTGGTAGACTCAGTGGGGAACCCCATATTAGGAGGATGTCTTATTGAGACTTACATATCGGAACCATATTTATAGCCTGATGAGGAGTCTGTCCACTATTATTGCCCTGGCGGGCTCCTATTTTGGTATCAATGTGCATACATATCTATTGAGGATGGCTTAATTCCACTCCTTTTTCTACTTGCTTGGTCGTTATGTGTTTGTGACCCTTAGTGGGTGAATTCTGATATATACTATTTTAGACTTAATAAAATTGCTATAAGGAATGCCACCTGCACCTACTTTTAGATTGTAGTATACAGTATCTCACAAAAGTGAGTACACCCCTCACATTTTTGGAAATATTTTATCCTAACTTTTCACACTGAAGAAATGACACTTTGCTACAATGTAAAGTAGTGAGTGTACAGCTTGTATAACAGTGTAAATTTGCTGTCCCCTCAAAATAACTCAACACACAGCCATTAATGTCTAAACTGCTGGCAACAAAAGTGAGTACACCCCTAACTGAAAATGTCCAAATTGGGCCCAAAGTGTCAATATTTTGTGTGGCCAACATTATTTTCCAGCACTGCTTTAACCCTCTTGGGCATGAAGTTCACCAGAGCTTCACAGGTTGCCACTGGAGTCCTCTTGCACTCCTCCATGACAACATCACGGAGCTGGTGGATGTTAGAGACCTTGCACTCCTCCAAATTCCATTTGAGGATGCCCCACAGATGCTCAATAGGGTTTGGGTCTTGAGACATGCTTGGCCAGTCCATCACCTTTACCCTCAGCTTCTTTAGCAAGGCAGTGGTCATCTTGGAGGTGTGTTTGTGGAATAGACTCCCCCCTGAGGTGGTTTTGGCCAGCACGGTAGATTGCTTTAAAAAAGGCCTGGATTCTTTCCTTAATGCAAATAATACAACTGGGTACTAACATTTTTACGTAAGGTTGATCCAGGGTGAATCCAATTGCCTCTTGGGAGATCAGGAAGGTATTTTTTCTCCCGCTATAGCATATTGGATCATGCTTTGCTGGGTTTTTTTTTGCCTGCCTCTGGATCAAATGTGGGTGAAGGATTGTATGGTTATATATAATTTTTCTATTTATTTATTTTGGTTGAACTAGATGGACTTGTGTCTTTTTTCAACTTGACTAACTATGTAACTAATATAACTATGTACTAGTCCATTACCTTTAAAAGAGAGGTATGGGAATCCGTAATCTCCCAGGATCATACTTACGTAGGTGGATGCAGCATTGGTCTGATGCTGCATCTATCCCCCGACAGCTCTACACTGAGAACCGAGTGATCTGCTTCCCAAGCACAGAGCTGGTCACCATCAGTCACCACTCTCTGCTTTGCCCCCTCCTTGCTCACTGGAGCGCTGGACTGTGGAGGGGATGGACGGCTGGCTCAGGCTCTCAGCGACTTGTCGGTCCAAGGACCTGGAGGATCCCAACTTCCATTGTCGCAATGACCCGGGCTCTGGACCAACTTCTGTGACATCAGCAGAGAGCAGACTTCATTCCTCTCTCTGCTGAAAGTGGGTCACAGGAGTGCAAAACAAATTGAACTCCTGTGATCCACAGGAGAAGTACAGCCAAATGAGCTTTGGCTATACTTCTCCTTTAAAGGATAAGTTCACCTTTGTTCACATTTTTTTTCTTCTAAATTCCAGCTCCCCTATGTACCAATATAGCATTAATGTACTTATTTTGCAAAAATATCAAAGCTTTCCATTAAATCTACAGAGACTTACTTCTCTTGTCCTCATCAATGTTTCCAAACGTATCCATTAGTGATACCTTACTTGCTGGGCAAACTATAGGTCATGACACAGAAAGGAGTTGACCAGCTGATCTCATTAGCACACAGACTGCATCATCCACCCTCCTTCCTACCCACCCATTCCCAGCTGCACGTTTTTTTAAATGAAATGCAATCAATCAGTGATCACCCTTCTTACTAAATACACAATATAGTGTATGGTCATCTTTATACAAGTACATAGGAGGGAGTGGACAGAAACACTCAACTGTCAAGTACTGTTCACATTTTTTCATAGCGGGAACTCGCATTCCCTCTTGCCTTTTTTTTTTTTTTCAGGGGGAATGTTTTGGAGTATTTTCACTCATCACGCTTAGGGCAGCCCATCCACCTGAATGAGCTGCCCTGCACACAGCAATCGCCCCAAAGAAGCTTTAGAATTTTTTTTAGAGCAGAGCTTGGTGCATATTTTTACTGTGATTTTTGGTGCAGCGCATTTCTGGAATGCAAGGAACCACAAATATGAATGGAGCCTCATTGTTCTTGTGCTACCTCACCAATTTCACTTTCAGGCCCCATTCACACCTAGCATACTGGGAGCGCACATTTTGTGGCTTGTTTTTCCTGTGACAAGCATAGAGCAGCCTGTTGATTTCAATTGACTGCACTACATGTGGCTTATGGGACATTGTGAAATTTTGTGGGTTGTGTGTTTTTTACTGTGCAGCATTTGCCACTTGTTTTTTCACATGGCAAAATGTGTGTTTGCTTCTGTGTTTGGTGTGCCGTTAACAATTAATGGCACTGAAAGCGCAACTAGTAATTTTAGGTGTATAAAGATGGCCATACACTATACAATCTGATTGTACAATCTCTTTTAGATTTACCAAATGTATATAATAATGTCCCATTAACCACATGTGGTGCAGGCAGTTGAAATCAACAGGCTGCCCTATGCATGTCACAGGAAAAACGAGCCACAGCATGTGCGATTCCACTATGCTAGATGTGAATGAGGCCTGAAAGTGAAATTGGTGCGGTAACACAAGAACAATGAGGCTCCATTCACATCTGTGCATTTCCTTGCATTTCAGAAATGCGCTACACCAAAAATCACAGTAAAAAAATGCACCAAGCTCCCCTCTAAAAAAAGGTTCTGAAGCTTCTTTGGGGCGATTGTTGTGTGCAGGGCAGCTCAATCAGGTGGATGGGCTTCCCTATGCGTGATGAGTGAAAATGCTCCAAAACAGCTCCCTCCTCACTAAAAAAACACACATGGGAATGCGAGTTCCCGCTATGCAGAGATTGGGGCTTGACAGTTGAGTGTTTCTGTCCACTCCCTCCTATGTACTTGTATAAAGATGGCCATACACTATGCAATCTGATTGTATATTGTGTATTTACTGAGAATGGTGATCACTGATTGCATTTCACTTAAAAAAACATGCAGCTGGGAATGGGTGAGTAGGTAGGAGAGTGGATGATGCAGGATTTGTGCTAATGAGGTCAGCTGGTCAACTCCTTCCTGTGTCATGACCTATAGTCTGACCAGGAAGTAAGACATTACTAATGGATACGTTTGGAAACATTGATGAGGACAAGAGAAGTAAGTCTCTGTAGATTTAATGGAAATCTTTGATATTTTTGCAAAATAAGTACATTAACCACTTCCCGACCGCCGTATGCAGAATGACGGCCGGGAAGTGGCTGAGTTATCCTGACTGGACGTCATATGACGTCCTCAGGATGACAAGCCGCCGCGCGCCCCGGGGGGGCGCGCATCGCGGCGATCGGTGGTGTGGGGGGTCAGTCTGACCCCCCGCAATGCCGATCTCGGTAAAGTGCTTCGATCCAAAGCACTTTACCATGTGACCAGCTACCGACCAGTGTACCATTTCACGAAACCTAGCTTCGTGAAATGGCTCTAGCCGTAACGCCCCCCAGTCTGAC
>BLSH010378674.1:169927-183811 GCA_018402905.1 Glandirana rugosa | reverse complement strand
TCCCCCGGTTATTTACTGTATAAATAGTCGGGGAAAGGGGAGAGAGTTAGAACATCGTAGAGGGAAACACGGTCGTCATCGACGGCCGCCCTCTCCTCCCTTAGGCCTTCACGACGGCCCCTTTTCCCGTTTACCTCCCAGGCCTGTCGTCTACCTTCCCTGCGTACCTGATCCTGGTTAGGGGGACGTCACGTCGGTCTCCCTCTTTCTCTTAGACCGTCGCGACGTCCCCCTCCGTCTTCTCCTAGTCTCCGACGTAATTCTGTCATGTCGGTCGGTAGGACGAGTCGTCCACGGGTGGGGGGGGGGGAGGGAAACTTGACTACCACGGAGAGGGGAAAGGGGCTGATAAATATGTCATTTATTGGCCCCCTTCCTTTCCTGAATGAATACAGTGAGCAATTGGTACCAATCACTCCTGTGCCCATTCATCACTGAAGCAGAAAACTGTGTTTCCTATGCTTCTGTTTGTGAATGAGCAGGAAGCCTCAAAGTGTTTCCTATTCATTAATCTGTGCTGCTGAGGCTGCAAAGAAAGGGACTGATCAATCTATGTCCTTATTCACTTTCGGCCGGGAAATGGGGCCCTGTCGGGTAGGCTGTATGGGGCCCCGTGATTTCAAACAGCAGCCCTGCAGGCAGGCATCTTAGGTTTGATGGATCTGATAGGCATCAGTAAATATGGGGCAGTTAATTACTCAAGCGTCTCATAAAACTAGAAGAACACAATATAAAAAAAAAGAAATATGACATGTTTGCCACAGTCACAGTTATATAGGTGTTTACAGTAAGTACCACTGGATGATGACCTTGTACTGACATTTCCCAGTTCTTGACCAATTTACCCTCCCCCTTTACACACAAAAAGCATCAGGGTCATTACAAATTAGGTTGATAGCGGTTTGGCGCCACACTTCCATTTTAGGTTGTGTAGTAATAAGATAATTTGGTGCAGTTTAAACTCCAGTAATGGAAATACATGCCTCATAGACTAATGCAATTTTCCTCTACTTGCTCAATGATATTTGATGCATGACTTGAAAAGCTCTTAAGGGAGAAAACACTTCAATTTTGTATTAAAGAAAAGCCAAACACAGGCCTCCCCTGGCCTTAAGGTAATGCTGATAGAACATTTACTTAGCAGTTTTACCTGTTGCAGTCATGTTATTTTCTCTGGAATATTGGACAAGAGACATTTGATGAAGAGAAAATTGAACAATAAGTTGCTTTGTGATAAGATGAATAGGCATTTCATTAAAGCTGAATCCCAGCCTTCCTTTTAGTCTTGTACAGTTGTACAGGCTTCTGCCCTGTACTGATATTCCTTACTCTGATTTCACTACAAGCTGTGAGCTTCTCACAGTGTGCAATAAAATAAGCACAGCAAGCCATGTAGAGCCCAACTCATTTCCTGACTGGAGAATAATCCAGCATCATCTAACCCCTGGATCAGCAACCTGTCAATCGTGTTCTACCTGTTGATTGTGGGAGGCCGGCAGGTAGGTCACGATCGTGGCTGTGTGCCAATGCTTCCCCCAGGCTACGCCGGCATTACTCTCCCTTCACTGGCAGAGAGAGGTGAGAGGCAAAACCGCGCTGGATGGAGGGCGGGACCGGGAACTGCTTTAGTTAACTTTGCAAGTTAACTAGCAGGTCATTGGCTGCTAGGCAGTCCTAGCAACCAGTCATCAGCTTGTTAACATAAAAAGTTAACTAAAGCAGTCCCACCCTCCATTCAGCACTGTGTTGCCTCTGTGATGTACAAGCGCTGTAAGGTAGGAGGGAGCTACCTACAGCTGTGTGTTGGGAGCAACAGGGGAAACAGCTATAAAGGTGCAGAGGACACTCCTGGGGGTGGGCGGTGCAAACAGAGGATATTGCTGTACAGGGGTGGCAGAGGAGAGGACAGGACACTACTGTGGGGGGCATTGCAAAGTACACTGCTATGGGAGGAGGGCACTACAGGGGGGGCAGAGGACACTACTGGGGGTGGGGGGTGGGAACAGAGGATGGTGCTATACAGGGATGGCAGGGGAGAGGACAGGACACTTCTGTTGGGGGCATTGAGGAGGGCACTGCTATGGGAGGAGGGCACTACAGGGGGGGGGCAGAGGACACTACTGGGGGGTTTGGTGCAGAGGGCACTTCTATGGAGGGCAGAGAACACTACTGTGGGGGGGGGGGTGGCAGAGGACATTGCTATGGGGTGGCAGAGGGCACAATGGGGGGGGGGGACAGTGAAAACTACTGTGGGGGGGTTGCAGAGGACACTGCGATGGAGGGGGCACTTACAGAGAGGGGCAGTGGACACTACTGTTGGGGGGTCAGGAGACACTACCGTGCGTGGGGGGGGTCAGAGGACACTACTATGTGTGTGTGTGGGGAGGGGGGGCATTGAAAGATACACTGACCCACCCGTGCAAAAAGGGACAAACAAAATAAATGAAGTCTAAATTGTCATGAGAGGAGTCCTTCCAGTGATTTTGACACCATCCAACGCCAAAAAATGAAGTGTGAACTCCACCATCTAAAGTGCTTACTTACCAGCTTGCATGGACCTCCTATAATGGGAGGTCAACGACACTTGTGGCTTATACCCAGCCAGGGCCTTTATCCATCCAGGAGGGGTATGAAGATGACAATTCCCACCATACACTGATTTCCTACAGTGAAGGGTAAGCGACAATCACAGCTCAATACCGGATGGGGCCCTCCAGAGAGCTCATGCGACACGGAGTCCACCCTCAGGGTATTACACTTATAGAAGTTCCCCAAAAAATATAAGGCTCACCATAGTGTAAAAACTTAAAGTTTAATCCAACATTAAAATGCATTAAAAAACACAAGCCGTCCAGCTAGTACACAAACGCCCGTCCTACCGGGAGTAGAGAAGCGCGGTGACGTCAGCACGTCGCTCCGCCCATGACTAATGACTGTGCATATCACACAGCAGAGTTGCTGCTCATAGAGATCACTTTTTTCCCTTTTGCTAATATATAGATTATAGATAATAAACTTCATCCTGAAAATGTAATGTTGTTCATTGCCCCAGAAAACATATCAAGACCAAATGTCAGCATTACATGCAGTTATGATGTGATAATAACATGAGAGAGCCTGTATCGAAATCCTTACTCCATAAAGTGCTAGGTAGTTCAATACAAAGCCGTATGATTGCACAATAATTATAATGTACTATATCATTTGAGGAGTATTTGAAGCATTTTGTATTAATTCCTGACAAGAAAACCCAAATGTTTTTAGATGATAATTATATATATAATTGTTGCTTTTATAGATGCAAACTTCCTGGACCTTTCAGGTAAATGTACTTTTAAGCGGTTTGGTATAAAATAACAGTTTGGAGCATAACCTTTTCTGTAGTAACCAAACAGTCACACTTGTATCTCTATTACTTTTTTTTTTGTTAACAGTATGCATAGGCCTTCTTAATAGCACCATTACAGCTAATGCACAAACCCGATATTTTTGCACATTGCTTCTAACTTTTCAGTTTACTTTGAATGCCTCAAATGCTGATTTCCAAAAGAAAATGTCAGACCTATTAAATTTATTAACAAGAGGCAGAAAGGTGAAATTTAATAATGTTTTTGACTCTATAGCCTGTGCAAGGCATTGTGAATACTGCAATTAAATTTCAACTCATCAGGAAACTTCTATTTTCTGGCCAATATGATATAATGTGAAGACAGGACCCATCGTCTAACAAATGATTGCAAAATAAAAATTAATGACGGCAATAGCTGTGTGCAAAAATAGCAATCGCCACATTCATAATGAGACATTAAGTAGTGAGAGTGTAACATTTGGTGCACCTTAGGAAAAGCACTGACCTATGTGCATGTATTGTACCTGACTAATACTTAGCAAGATGACCTTTTATGATAGCAGATGTTTATTCTGCGAATCACTTTCTTTGTGGTCTGAATTGCTATCCAGATAAACTTTTATCATTGCTGACTTTTTCAGTTGAGCATTTTATTTAGAAGAAGAAAATGTTCTCAAGTCAATTGGGTGATTTACTAAAGGAGTAGATTCTGCACTTAGCTTAGTCAAACTATATTCACTTCACTCCTCCTATTATGTGTAAAGGAAAGCTCTCTATGTGTACTTAGGTATTGCAAGTGAACATAAAACATACTTGGCTAAATGAAAAATGTACCTTAGTAAATCACCCCAAATGTCTTTGTACATTACACACATTAAATTGTTTGTTACCCCAACACTTCATATTTCTGATATGTACAGTATCTCACAAACGTGAATAAACCCCTCACATTTTTGTGAATATTTTATTATCTTTTCATGTGGCAACACTGAAGAAATAACACTTTGCTACAATGTAAAGTAGTACAGCTTGTATAACTGTAAAAATTAGCTGTCCCCTCAAAATAGCTCAACACACAGCCATTAATGGCTAAACCACTGGCAACAAAAGTGAGTACACCCCTAACTAAAAATGTCCAAATTGGGCCCAAGGCATGGGTGTCCGCAGGGAGGGGCAAGGGGGGGCAAGTGCCCCCCCCCCCTGGAATCAGGGATCGCAAGGTGTCTGCGCAGATTGTGAGCAGGTGCTGGAACACTCCATGTACCAGCTCCCGGCACAGGAAGGAAGATTAAACTGTGGACGGCAGCCGGCAGGGCTTTCCATCATCCGGTGTTAAGACAGCACTGACCTGCAGAGCCTGCAGGAGCCTGTGCCAGGAGCCTGACCTGCCAATGTGAGTTATAGACAATTCTTTTCTGTGGGGGGAAGAGAGCTCTGTGCGGGGGATTGGATATGTATACTGGCATAGCACATGCCTGGAATCTGCACCCTGTACATAGTACACTCCTGGAATCTGCACCCTTTACAAAGCACATGCCTGGAATCGGCACCCTGTACATAGAACATGCCTGGAATCTGCACCATGTACATAGCACACGCCTGGAATCGGCACCCTGTACATAGCACACTCCTGGAATCTGCACCCTGTACATAGCACACGCCTGGAATCTGCACCCTGTACATAGCACACGCCTGGAATCTGCACCCTGTACATAGCACACTCCTGGAATGTGCACCCTGTACAAAGCACATGCCTGGAATCTGTACCCTGAACAAAGCACATGCCTGGAATCTGCACCCTGTACAAAGCACACGACTGGAATCTGCACCCTGTACAAAGCACACGCCTGAAATCTGCACCCTGTACATAGCACATGCCTGGAATAAAGTCTGCCATTTCCCCCTTTAAAATAAATAATTGTGAGTTGCGGCTAAGCCCCTCTCCTTCATGACATTGTCGAAAGGGGCGGAGCATGGGTGACCTTAAAATGGTCCCCCCCCTGAAAAAAGTTCTGCGGACGCCCATGGCCCAAGGTGTTAATATGTTGTGTGGCCACCGTTATTTTCCAGCACTGCCTTAACCCTCTTGGTCATGGAGTTCACCAGAGCTTCACAGGTTGCCACTGGAGTCCTCTTCCACTCCTCCATTACAACATCACAGAGCTGGTGGATGTTAGAGACCTTGTGCTCCTTCACTTTCTGTTTGAGGGTGCCCCACAGATGCTCAAGAGGGTTTAGGGAAACCTGCTTGGCCAGTCCATCACCTTTACCCTCAGCTTCTTTAGCAAGGCTGTGGTCATCTTGGAGGTGTGTTTGGGGTCGTTATCATGTTGAAACACTGCCCTGCGGCCCAGTCTCTGAAGGGAGGGGATCATGCTCTGCTTCAGTATGTCACAGTACATGTTGGCATTCATGGTTCCCTCAATGAACTGTAGCTCCCCAGTGCCGGAAGCACTCACGCAGCCCCAGACCATGACACTCCCACCACCATGCTTGACTGTAGGCAAGACACACTTGTCTTCGTACTCTTCACCTGGTTGCCGCCCCACACGCTTGACACCATCTGAACCAAATAAATTTATCTTGGACTCATCAGACCACAGGACATGGTTCCAGTAATCCATTTCCTTAGTCTGCTTGTCTTCAGCAAATTGTTTGCGGGCTTTCTTGTGAATCTTTAGAAGAGGCTTCCTTGGGGGACGACAGCCATGCAGACCAATTTGATGCAGTGTGCGGCATATGGTCTGAGCACTGACAGGCTGACCCCCACCCCTTCAACCTCTGTAGCAATGCTGGCAGCACTCATATGTCTATTTCCCAAAGACAACCTCTGGATATGACACTGAGCATGTGCATTCAACTTTTTTGGTCGACCATGACGAGGCCTTTTCAGAGTGGAACCTGTCCCGTTAAACCACTGTATGATCTTGGCCACCATGCTGCAACTCAGTTACAGGGTCTTGGCAATCTTCTTAAAGCCAAGGCCATCTTTATGTAGAGCAACAATTCTTTTTTTCAGATCCTCAGAGACTTCTTTGCAATGAGGTGCCATGTTAAACTTCCAGTGAGCAGTATGAGAGCGTGAGAGTGAGGAAACCAAATTTAACACACCTGCTCCCCATTCACACCTAAGACCTTGTAACACTAACGAGTTATATGACACAGGGTAGGGAAAATGGCTAATTGGGCCCAATTTGGACATTTTCACTTAGAGGTGTACTCACTTTTGTTACCAGTGGCTTAGACATTAATGGCTGTGTGTTGAGTTATTTTGAGGAGACAGCACATTTACACTGTTATACAAGCTGTACACTCACTACTTTACATTGTAACAAAGTATAATTTCTTCAGTGTTGTCACATGAAAAGATATAATAAAATATTTACAAAAATGTGAGGGGTGTACTCACATTTGTGAGATACTGTACCTGCTGTACCATGTACTTGTATGAGAAAATATCCTGTTATTTTTGTATTGCTTCCTTTGTGTGAAATCCCTGGTGTTCCTGCCAGGTCCTCTGCTTTGCTATTAAAAACTGACCGCATTAAGCAGGAGAGCACACTGTAGTCAGGTCTCTAGCTATGCTGGGAACTCAGTGTACTCTCCTCCAATGATCAGACTTGACGCTGCACATGACCATTCACTGGCAAGCTCAGTGTGCTGCAGCTTCTCCTCCCCCAGCTCTTATGCAGCTGAGAACAGAGGGTACAGAGGGAATGTGATCACTTATAAAAAAGGGAAAAATGTATCTATAATGCATTTTTATATCTATATACAAATGTTTTACCTTTCATTTCTATTTTAAACTGAATGGGTTGTTTTACAAGGGTGATCGGTTACAATCACTTGTCCCACAGTCTGTAGGCAAACATTCTCACACTAAAAAGATATGTAAACTTAAGAACAAAAACATAATATATTTCAGCTTGCCAGTTGTTTGACAAGGTTGGTGCATTCATTTTGATTTCAATACTTCTTTATTGAGTTTTATACAGAAATACAACGTAAAGTAACAATAATGATACTACTGAAGTACATATACGACCCTTGCATAATAACAACAGAGAGCAAAAGCATATCAAACTGTGAGGTCCTGGAGGCTAAACTCCGTTAATGGGTTAGTCCCAGATTAAGAATAGAAGATATGTGTTCTCCTGTAAGAGAATTGGTATTCAACTGGGACAACCTTTGGAATTGCTATTATAACCTCCATAATTTGTTTCCATATGACCTTCTGGAATTTAGGAGTCGCCTGTTGGCATTGTGGTCAGACCTAGGGAACTATCGGTGAGCCTTTATGTGTGGTGTTAAATTCCTCTAAGAGGCTGAAGAGGGTGTGGTTGGACCGAGGTCCTCTGAGCCTCCCTCATGACACCCCGGTTGGGAGCAAACTGTGTCATGAGGGGAGGCCTTTGGAGCTGATTAAGAGGAGTGGGTATAAACATTTATCAGATCAGGGGTTTGAGTGGAGTCTGACTGTAGTAGTTATCTCCTGTACTTCTGGGAATAAGAAGGGAGGGAGAGGAGGGAGGGGGAGGGGAAAATAGGAGTCAAATTGTGGGAGTACCACTAGTCTGTACCGAGCAATGGGGGCTTTTAAGCCAAGTGTCCCACCTGGATTGGAAGGTGGACATTGTGGATAGTGAGGAAGCCAATGTTCTTTCCATCTCACATTGGTGGTTGAGAGTGTTCAGTGTGTCCATATAAGATGGTACTGTAGTGGATTTCCACAATTTTGTTATGTTAGGTTTAGCTGCCAGAAGAAGTTGGATCACTACTGTACGCGCCTTTTTGTGTATAGATTGACTATTTAAGTGCAGAATCGCCAGCTCTGGTTGTGGGGTGATTTGGGAGTTACAGAGTTCCGAAATGAGGCCAAATATTTTATTCCAAAACGATTTTAGAGATTTGCATGACCACATTATATGGTATAAGTTGCCTGGTTCCCCGCATCCTCTCCAGCACCCACCCGGGACATTGGGGTAGATCCTGGAGAGCCTGGAGGGAGTATAGTACCAGAAGTGTATAGTCTTCTGATAAAGTTCCCAGTGATTTATGCACTTTGTGGAAGAGTACGTGTTGGAAAAGGCTCTATTCCAGGAATCTGTCGTGAATGACTGGTCAAGTATTCCCTCCCATTTCTCCATGGAGGAGGATTTAGGGGGTAGTGCTTGATTTTGTAAGAGGGCATAGAATAGAGAATTTCCTTTTGTTATGGGTTCTCTGGAGCTTATATATTTAAAAGTGGGGTTGGGAATAAGTATTGATGTTGGGAGCTTATGATGTATTAGATACGAGCTAATCCTTACATAGTCAAATACAGAGAGTGATGTGGATCGGAATTTTTCTCTTAAGGTTTCATATGGCATAATTTTCGAGCCGTCTAATATGTCTTTTAGTAAAGTAATACCTACTTTTTGCCAGGAGGATAAATTCAGATGTGGGATAGCGTGATTCAGTATTGTTATTGGAACTTCAATTTTTTGCGTATGTTCATTTAGGTAGGGCGAATTCAAGAATTCTGCCCAAATTGTGGTGGAGGCCTGTATGGCTGGAGTTATTGGGTTAGTGGGTTGGGTTATTCCAAGTTGGGCCGCTATTAGGGTCACTTGCAGATTGCCACTCGGGGTGCATGCTGATTCAAGTCTGGCCCACATTTTCTGGTTGGGGAGGGTCCACCAATATTTGAGTTGGTCCAATATACAGGCTTTGTAGTAGTTTGAGACATTTGGTGCTCCCATCCCACCAGTCCTTTTGTGTCTCATCAATATGTAAAAGGAGCATCTAGGTGGTTTGCGCTTCCAGATGTACTGATTAAAGTGTGTCTGGGTTACCCTTAAGAACGTTTTGGGTAGAGGAATAATAAGTGTCCTGAATAGGTATAGTAATTTAGGGAGAATTAGCATTTTAAGGGCTGCTATTCTCCCTGCTGTTGTGAGGTGTTGTGATCTAAGGGAGTTTAGTTGTTGCGGAAGATTATCTATAAATGGTTTGAAATTAAATTTGTATAGATGCGATGTGTGAGTTGTTAAGTGGGTGCCCAAAAATGGTATAGATGAGGTAGCCCAGTGGAATGGGTATTTACGCTGGATTCGAGATTGTGCTAAAGGTGGTATGTTCATTCCCAGGATTTGGGATTTAGAGGGGTTTAGTTTGTAGTATGATACTTTACTATATTCCCCTAATGTGTTATATATCTCAGTCAGGGATGATTCCGGGTCCGTCATCAAAAGCATGACATCATCAGCAAAGAGGCTGATTTTTTGCTCCTGCCCATGTACTGTCATGCCCTTGATGCCAGGATTAGATCTTATTTTGTCTGCTAGCGGTTCCATCAGAAGCGAAAATATAATCGGGGACAAGGGGCACCCCTGCCTTGTTCCATTTCTTATATAGATAGGGTCTGAAGTGATCCCTGATGTAAGAACTGTAGCAGAGGGGTTGGAGTATAGGGACATAATGGCCGTCAGGATTGGCCCCGTGATTCCAAAGACCTCTAGAACCGCTTTGAGGTAACCCCAATGTACCCTATCAAACGCCTTCTCTGCGTCTAATGATAGCAGCAGAGAAGGCGTTTTCTTGTAATTTACCTGGTGGATTATACCAATGAGGCGTCTTGTGGCATCAGGTGCTTGACACCCGGGGACAAACCCCACCTGGTCCGGGTGGATCAGTTGGGGTAATATCTCCTGCAGTCTTTGTGCAAGCAGTTTCGCAAATATTTTTATGTCAACATTGAGTAATGAGATGGGTCTATAGCTAGTGGGAGAGGACAAGTCCTTGTCCGGTTTGGGTAATGTTATAATAACAGCATTTAACATCTCTTTCGGGAAAGATCCAGAGGTGAAGGCAAGATCGAAGATTGATTTGAGGTGAGGGGTAATATCTGGCGCTAGTCGTTTATAAAATTCATTTGTAAAGCCGTCATCTCCCGGAGATTTATTATTGAGGAGCTTAAGAATTATGTTGCCGATTTCTTGGGTAGTGATAGGTTGGGAAATGGCTTGTAGCTGAGGTTCGCTTAGCTTGGGAAGAGTGGAAGATGCCAGGAATTGGTTGATTGACTCTAGAGTCGGTTGCGTAGTTTGTGCATCTCCATTCAAGTTATAGAGTTTTTGGTAATATGCCGCGAAGGCATTGGCTATATCCTTGGGGTTGGTTACTAAGTCCCCTGTGTCAGGGTGGGCTAAGTGCCTTATTTTTTGTTTCAGTTGCTTAGCCTTGACCTGCCTAGCTAACCATGCACCAGCTTTGTTATTTAAGCCATAGGATTTAGCTTTCAAGTATTTTAGGGAGTTTTCATATTTAAATAGGAGCAGTGATCTTAATTTGTGTCTAATTTGCGTTATTTCTTGTGTTAGGGGGAGGTTGGGGTTTATTTTGTTTGCAGCCTCTTTAGTGGCTAAAGAGGTTAGAATCTCTTCGATTTGCCTTGACCTCTGCTTCTTGTTAAATGAAGCAATTTTAATCGTGACTCCACGCATATAAGCTTTATATGCATTCCAGAGCGTGAACCTGTTGATGTCCGGTGTATCACTGGAGTCAAAGAAATTTTTGTGCTCTCGCACAATCTCCTGGTATGATTTCTCATCTTCCAAAAGTGCTGAATTAAATCTCCACCTTGGGTGTGGATTTAATACTGGGCGATCCAAAATTTCTAATGTAATGGGGGCGTGATCAGACCATGAGATTGTGCCGATTGAAACATTGACTACTGATTGAAGGGGACCTTTTAGCATAAAGAAGTAGTCAATTCGAGAGTACGATGCGTGCGCTGCTGATAGGTGGGTATAGTCTTTCTCAGATCCATGGAAGCATCGGCACACATCGTAAAGCTCGTGTTTGTTGAGGAGGGTCGTAATTGCTGGGCTTGCCTTTCTGGATGGGGTAGAAGAGTCCAGTTCCGGGGATAGTGCCACATTAAAGTCACCTCCAATGATCAGGGTACCTTGGGCTTGGGCCATAATTTCATTTAGAAGTGGATGAAGAAATTTTTTGATTTTGTTGTTGGGGGCATAAATATTCACCAGCGTAAACACGGCATTGTTCAGTTCGCAGGAGAGAATCAAGTAACGTCCATTAGGATCAGAAGTGGATTTGATGGATCTGAAGGCTACTGATTCTTTGATGCCTATTAGTACTCCACTCTTTTTTTTCTGATTGTTAGCCATGATAATATGTGGGAATTGTGCAAATTTAAATTTTGGACATTTTTCAGCAGCAAAATGCGTTTCCTGGGCAAAAATTACATCTGCTTTAGCAGCTTTAGCTTCTTTTTGTAGTGCGTTGCGTTTGTAGGGGCTGTTGAGACTTTTTACGTTTATGGATATAGTTTTCAGCGGCATGGTAGGGTGATCGGATCTGGGTGTGTCAGTTGGGATGTGTCTTGGTAGGGGTGTACAAGAGCGTACCTTAAGTCCAGGTGTGGTAGAAACATTAGCATCTCCCAGGTGGCTGATTGGAAGAATTGGCTGGGTTCATACAAAGGATTTCCATTGAAGAAGCATAGACTGTCAAATTTCTGAGATTTCATGTCGACTCCTGGATGGGGAAAGGTATAGGAAGGGGAAACGCAGACAGATAAAGAAAACACAATAACGTTCAAAAGCTGAAGGTAAAAAGAACCTGGTGAAACCCAGGTTAACATTGCAGCCGCTACGCTGCTGACTTGGTAACTGGGGGTAACTAGGAACCAGTGAACACTGGATTAGGTGGTCAGGTGTAGTGCAATGAGAGCTCCTCATCTCGCATAGTAGCTGGACTTTACGGGGGAGATGCTTCAATGAACTTTGAGAGGGTGCTGATTATGACCATTCATTATGTAATCTCCCAGGGGAGGGCCCCTCTTGAGTCTGCATCTCTGCTGGGAGCAACTGCCATTCCTTAAATAGCAACAGACCTTTATCCACACTGTAGACTGGGTAGGTTTTACCCTTCCAGGTAATCAGGAGTTTTGTTGGGAAGCCCCATTTGTATATCACATTATTGTTGCGTAAAATTTTGGTGAGGGTCAGTAGCTTCTTCCTGTTTAATGCTGTTTGTTGGGATATGTCTGTGTACAGAGATATATTCATGAACTCGTCAGGAACTATTGGTGATCTTTTAGCAGCCATCATGATCCTTTCTTGACATGATAGTAGTGGATACGGGCGAGTGTGTCCCTTGGTGCTGTGTCAGGAAGAAATTTTGGTTTTGGAATGCGGTGCGCCCTGTCAATGCACAGTTCAATGTCGCTCAGGGTAGGTATTATGGCTTTCATCATGCGCTGGATGAAGTTTGTCAGCTCATTCGGAGGGACAGATTCCGGGATGCCCCTGAATTTTATATTATTCCGCCTCGAGCGGTCCTCGAGGTCGGAGAGCTTATTTAATAGGCGTTGGATCTCATTTTCTTGATCAGTGTATGCGTCCACTAGATCATTGTGTGCTACATATAAATCAGCCATCTTGTTTTCCAAATGTAGGATTCTGTCTTCATGTGATTGCACTGCCTCTTGTAAAGGGGTAAACATATTAGAAAAGTCCTGGAATAGGGAGCTTCTTAATGATAGGAGCATATTTTTCATGGTGGATTCAGAGATCGCTTGCTCTGATGCAGGAAAGGCTTCTATAGTGGGGCCTAATAGTGTGGCCTGCAGTGCGGCCTGCGGCATACTTAAATGCGGGCCTGGGCCTGGATTATTTTCCTCCCTCCTCTGCTTGGTTTTGGCCGGGCTGCGTGAAGTGGGAGAGGCTGGAGGGGAGAATGCAGCTTCATCTCCCTCCGGAGTATTGTAGCCAGCCGAGGGGTCTGCTGTGTGGGAGGTGTGGCGGGTGTCAGAGTTCGGAAACATTCCGGCTACGGCGGCCGCGCCATCTTGCTTACCTCCCCGCCGCTCCGCCGGGTAGAAGTCAGTCAGACGCTGCGGCTGCTTGGCGGCCTTTCTTCGTTTACTCATCGTTCCCCCAGAAGCTCGGGACTCTCTGGTCGCTGTCGCTGCTCTGATCTGGGTCCCCCGTTCTCTGTATGTGCCGCGATGAGCGAGGCTGGAGCAGGAGCTCTAGATTATGCGGCCATCACAGACGCCGGCCGGACACGCCCCCCCCCGGTGCATTCATTTTGTTTTAAGTACATTTTCTGCACCTACAAACAAATCCCCTTGGTCCTGCCATCTTGCCAGAATTCCAGTGTCCTTCTAATGTACTGTGCACTGTCATCTTTCCCAGCTATCTTGCTACCTTTTGTGAAGTATATGACCCCCCCCCGCCCTATGTATTGGAGAAGAGTAGAGGGAGAGGTATTTGTAGTCCATATCAGGAGAGTAGTCTAGGGTGACAACGCTGCCCCTTCATAGATACAGGGCAGTGAGTTAGTGGTGCCACCCTAGGACAGGAGATGTGTTTCTGGCAGGGTCAGAAATGAAGATAGGGGGAAAATAGTCTGAAAAAAAATTAAAATAAATGCATTCGCCACATCCAGGGACTGATAAATTGCAATATATTACATTTTTGATTCTGGGTTTAAATGCCTTTTAAAGTGGACTTATTGTCAAAGTG